>JAODFW020592392.1:0-11732 GCA_027575235.2 Palythoa mutuki | reverse complement strand
CCCTTCTCCTGACTGATAGGACCCTCTTCCTTGCACCTTCCCAGACTGAGAGAATCCTATCCCTTGCTACTTCTCCAGACTGAGAGAACCTCTTACCTTACCCCTTCTCCTGACTGATAGGACCCTCTTCCTTGCACCTTCCCAGACTGAGAGAATCCTATCCCTTGCTACTTCTCCACACTGAGAGAACCTCTTACCTTACCCCTTCTCCTGACTGATAGGACCCTCTTCCTTGTACCATCCCAGACTGAGAGAATCCTATCCCTTACTACTTCTCCAGACTGAGAGAACCTCTTGCCTTATCCCTTCTCCAGACTAAAATAACCCTTTTCCTTGCCCCTTCTCTTGACAAGAATCCTCTTCCTTTCCCCTTCTCCAGAATTAGAGAATCCCCCTTCTCAAGAGTGGGAGAACCCTCTCCCCCTTCTTCACACCGGGAGAACCACCTGCCTTACCCCTTCTCCAGACTGGGAGGACCCTCTCCCTTGCCCCTTCTGCAGACTGAGAGAACCTTGTCCTTTCTAAAGACAGAACCCTCTTTTTTGCCCTTTCTCTTCTCTTTTCTTATTTACCTCCACTCCAGAGTGAGAGTACCCCCTCCCTTACACTTTCTCCAAACTTAGGAGGTCTAACCCTTTTCCTTGCCCCTTCTCCAGACTGAGAGAACCCTCCTCCTTGCCCCTTACCCAAACTGAGAGAAACTTTCCATTACCCCCTAACCAAACTGGATAGGGTTAAATAACACACACCTCTCTGTAGCCATCCATAGCCAAGTTATTAATGTCCGTTTCATCATATTCTGTCTCATTATCCTGCAATTAAATAACAATTGTAATAATGAAGTCAATGTTGCAAAAACCAGCCCGGGTGCACACCTTAAAAACTGGTCAAATATAATCTTGAAACTATTCTCTGAAGGGGAGTGGTGTATTGCAAAGTGCTGACTCAGCATGTATGTATCAACAAAACCAATATGATAAACATTCAAGGAAACACATTAAATATATGGTGACTGAGAGATTGTAGTTTATTGCATGAAAATCACTCCAGAAGTTGATCTTGGCCTGCAATCAGCAGCTGTGCAGACTGAATGTGCCCCATCAAATTTACAGTTTCAGGCAGAACAAAATATATTAAATCATTCTGTTATGAAAAGATGTGATTTGGATTCAAGTGATCACAAACATATCAAAAACTTCATAATAGTTGACAATTTTTACTAGTCACTCAGACTCATCTTAAGACAACTTCACTGGTTCATCACAACGTTCGATAACTAGTGTCATTGTCATGGTGCACTGTCAGCATAACACAAATTTCAAACCCTGAGAAAGTCTATACTTTTTTTTAATATGGTTGGTTGAAGGAAAATATTTTATCCAGACTTAATAAATGTTTTCCTCAAAAAGGTACAAAATTCTATCTTGAATTACCTATTTCTTCAGGAGCACTTATCAATTCAAGTTTCTTTAATTAAAAACCTCAAAATCACAAGAATAAAAACCAATATTTTGTTGGTTGTTTCATTTAGGCTCTTAAATCAAATTTAGTTTTTACTGACATTTTCTGGCATCAGTTTTGTTTAACCAGATGCCAAATACCACAATTACAGTAATTACGCAAAATAAAGCATTCTTGATCAAGCATTACTAACACATGGCAACAACTGTACAGCATTGTCCAACTGCTGGATACAAGATTTAAATTTAAAGTTCAGTGTTTGAATTTCAAAACATTAAATACGCAGAGGCATGTATAATTACTCCTGACCAACGGTTTTATGAACAATTATTATACAAAGAGTATGAATAGGTTTTGAGACTAAATGCTTTTTTTAAATTTTGGTTCAAACTTTTATTCAATGCATTTACCCATTTCAACCCAGTGAAGGAAAAAAACATGACTTCAAAATTATATGTCGAATATCGTTATTTTTGAATTTATACAGCGAAATTTGGTGAAATTCTTTATCTTAGAATTTATATTTTAAGGATAAAAGTAATTCAAGGACTTTTAAAGGTTTCACTAAAACTAGAATTGAATGACTTTTCCAAGACTGTACGAACTCTATCTATTCTAACTATTCACTGTTAACTGGTTCGATGCAAAGTATCTATGACAACCAGCTGACGTGATGGGACAAAGTGTTAAAAAATAAAACACATTTAGTATTGAAGAGTTACTAAGATATTTGTTGTTTTAACACCAGCTGGCACTCAACACACTTGCCATTAATTTTGTGTGAGTCCAATTGGTTAGTGATATAAAGATAAGTTCAGCATGTATGGGCCCCATGTACAATGCCAATAATAATAATGATGATTTTATCAATCAGGAATAAATTATGAATGAATAACTTATAAAATTAATTCAAATACTTTAAAGAATCAACTGAATGCCACAATGTGGACTTGTGTTGGAAAAGGTATTTTTTAAAAGCCATTGAATTGAATGAATCAGTAAGAATATAAATTAAATAAATTAATATGTAATTTATATACCAAGGTTTACATAATTGAGGATGTTAACCAAATTCACCAGAAAGAGAATGTTTGCAATTCTTTTAAGTCATTTTCATTCTTCATATCTTGGCATTCTCTACAACTACCACAGAGCTTGCAGCATGACAAGTTTCTATACATTGACAACTGAAACAAACTATTCCATAAAAAATTAATGATAAAATCCTTCTTTAAGCAAACTAAAACTTTTTAATGTTGCTCTTACAGCTTCTTCAGTGAACAGGCAAAATATTTGAGCACCTTTAAAATCTTAGTTTGCTTCAAGAAGGGTTTTATCATTCATATAAATCCATATACATCCAAGAATGAATGACAAAAGTTTTATTTGAATAAGTTTTCGTATTAAGATGTGAAAAAGAATTTGGGGACAAACTTCATTGAAGAAACTAAGAGTTCTAAGGTTTGTCTGAGAGACTTTTAATCACTTTCTGCTAAGTGTTAAAATTAATGATACCGCTATTTTCACCTGCCCTCCTGAACTTGTAGGAACATTCATTTTAAGCCATTTGAATTTGAATGTTCAAATGGAGTTCAACTAATGGATGAGAATGGACTAACTGACTACTCTGACAGCTTCTCAACACACCAGACTGAACGTGTCTTTAACTGAAATTTGGTGTGCGGCGAGAACAACTGAAAATAGTGGTAATTATTATTTTTATATCCACGAGTTGATATTGTGTTACATTACAAATTATATTAGTTACCACTTTTATACAGCACAAAGACAAAAAAAAAATATTTTGAAAGATCTACCATATTTGCTTATGTATAAGTTGATACCATGAAGAAGTCAAACCCATTTTGGGTCCAAATCAATACTTTCTTGAAAGTTTGTGTTTGTATAAGTTAAGGTCATTTTTTAGGCTGGTTTTCACTTCTCAAAACCTCAACTTAAACATGAGCAAATACAGTAGTTAAGAGAAAACTATCACAAAAATGATTTTGTACTTTTTAAGTTCTGATGGGGGGTGGTTAGTTAAATTGCCAAATATGCATGAGCAGGGGATCAAATTACAAAAGTGGCAACATTACAAAGAATGTTCTATTAATTATTTTTGGCCCATTGCAACAGCAAGAACAATAATTTACAATGGCATAGAACTTGCTATTTTTTAACAAAAAAGACTGATCATGAACTTTACTTTGAAAAAAGAGATAAATCAAACTAGGCAGTATGATGTGAAGTATTCAGAAAGGACTCTTGTAAATAAAACTTTATCTTAACCGTTTACCTGCTGAGTTTTCAAGAGTCCAAATGTTATCAAAATTGCAAAAATGCCAACTTCTTATTTTCATGATATCATAGATATTTTCTGAATCGACATTTTGAGACAAACAAAATGAATGGTCATGTTACTTGATTTCATCCATTGGTTCAAAAACTGAGATATTCTTGGTTTAACTGGAACCAGGTTTAGCCGAATAAAAGTTAATATTTCTACCCTGAGAAAAATATTTTTAGAAATGGAGAATGATTTAGTACCAAGTCCAAGATTTTGAGAAGCAATATTTTGTTTGTTAGTTTCATGAGAGAAACTGGCCACTGATAGACTTTTTCTTAAGTTTTCTACACCCCTCAATTGGCTCAAATGAAATGCATGTTTTTAAGTTGTTTCAAAGATGCTATTAAATAATTTAGCAAGACATCTTTTCCACCACGACTGAATTTTATTGCTCTTAAAGTTATTAGCATATACTCAAGTTTTTAGAAAATGGTAAAAAGACATTTAGGGTAAAAGAGCCCATTGTGATAACAAACTACAGTCTTTATGAACAAAAGGATCGGATGTTGAAGGTTTTAATTTCCATAATTTTGAATTAATATATAAGAGTAAAAAAATGATTGGCTTTTTGCCAAGTTCTTCTAACTGTACGTGTTAAATTCAAATAATTATCTTTCAGCTTGATGGGATTCCAGCAAACACGTTAGCTCTAATTTGGAAACTGCTAAAAATGTAACTTGGCTTTCACATAAATTACATACTTTTTATAATTTGCGTTTGGTTGGGAAATCATGCGTGAAAAAATGTTGTAAAAACTTGTTAATATCTTTAATTACAAATGGAATAAAGTCTTGATACTACAAAAGAAACGCAAAACTAAAAATAAAAAACAAAATTATAACATTTCTGAGTGGTGCCAAAATGTATTCCAATGCCGTAATAGGATCGAAATGCCCTTTGCCCTCAGACTGAAAAGAAATTGTGCTCACTTTGCAAAAGGTGTAAAAACTTCACCATTTCTTTAACTTCAATTTTCAGAAACGCCCTTAAAATAAAATTAGACTAAAGTAACGTCTGTGTGAAAATAACATGTATGTGAATTCTAGTTAACTACATGGCCATTACATGGGAATAGTGTGTGTATCGAGATCGAGTTACCGAAATACTTCGATGCATTCTCACGAATGACTCAAACAGCCACATTCTAAACGATTGTTAGCAAAAGTTACAATCTGCCACTTCCTGTCAATAAAATTTGGCTAATCTAATTCAAAGTCAATGCTTTGGTGTTTGCAAAAACGAGGAACAAGCTATTTGACATTGCTTTATTCGCTTTGTAATGCTATCAGTTTCCAAGATCGTTTTTCATATCTTCTCTGCTTGAATGAAGTTCAGAAAACAAACAAACGACAAATGTTACTTAAAATTCTCTATCAAAGGTCTGACTGACATATTCGATTGAAATGATGTTAATCCAACCACTAGCAAACTTTCTGTGGAATTGTGTGGCCCAAAAAGCGATTGTTCCAAAAATTCAAATTCTAATTCATTTAAAACACAATCGTGTGCAGTGAGTCATAACAAGAGAGAATTGATGAATAACACTACAATAACGGCTAACCAAAACTTGACAAATAACTTACCTCGAGCTGTACTTTGCCAATGAGGTACTTTTTCAGCCAACCATAAGCGATCTTACTATGTTTATGGGGCGATTTTAGTTTCATGAGCCGCGTCACATCTTTACCCAAATTCTCGAGCAGAATATCTTTTCCTCCTGGATGTCTTTCTAGAAAACTTGTAATGTCGTATACATATCCAGCATGTATTATCCAAGCATCGTCTTCTTTACTGTGGAGGGCAATATCTTGGCGGGTAAACAACGACGTCCCGTTAATCGCTCTCCCTCCCTCCCCTCCACGGCTCGCCATTATGCAACCTAGTGAAAAATGACACGATTGCATCCACGCGACCAAAATAATCCGATCAGAAGGCACCTTAAACTAAAGGACCAAAGCAGATAAAAACATTTAGTTCCTCGTCCCAATCTTCTCTCTCTAAAAACTGCATTCTTTCAAAAATATATGTGTTTGTTTTAAGGAATCATAAATTAAAAAAGGAAAAAGATTTAGTATTAACAAAACTTGAACAAATTTTTGTCTCTTTGTATTTTGCAGCTACTAATAACAGTTAAAAATGGCGATAATTCTTGACTGAGCCTACCGAACCGGAAAGGTCAGCGGTATATCTCTTACACACCAGTTTCATCATTCTTGATGAGCTTGCGTCTGGTTGTTGTAAGACGAGGTTTTCTGCTTCAAAAATTCTTTACTCAAAGTATTCAGAGGTGCTTTGTGTGCTCAAATTGCGCAATGGACCCATCTCTAACAGCTACGCAATTACGACAAATGTTCATTGATTTCTTTGTGAAGAAGTACGATCATCTCTATGTTCATTCCTCGTCAACGATCCCTCACGATGACCCTACCCTTCTGTTTGCAAACGCCGGGATGAATCAGGTAAAATTTACGTTTTATACATTTTTAATGATGTCCTATATTTCGTAACAGTATTTTAGTTTTTACGGTTTTCTTAATTTGTAATTTAGCGACAGTTTCAATTTTTGTATTTCGTGGGAAAGTGAAAAAGAATTTTTCAATTTTGGGGTATCATTAACTGCAGCACGACACGTGGTTTAATTTTAAATCAAAACATTTTTCTTCAATCTCGATACAACAGTTGATATTTACTGAGGCTATTCAGTTTAAATTCACATCAATCACGATCATCATTTTTTGCCCAGTTTAAGAGTTGCGGAAAGTTCCTTTTAAAAAAACAACCAAGTTGAGACGAACCGGAAATTGCTCCAACTATTTAAAAAGTGTTAAATAAATTAATGAAGTTAATCAGCCGTGGTTATTTAAAATGGTCTCTGTTTATCATACTTTGTGGTATTTGGTACTAGTTTTGTGCTATTTTTTACCAGTTAGCAGCATAACAATAGTTTATAATCTTCCAAGTATACCTTGAACAAAACTCTCCATTCAGAGACAATGTTAGGGAGGCAGAGCAATAAAATGAACTTCATGTTCATGCAGAAATTGATGAATCTACTATTTCTTTCCATTTCTTATGTTTTTTCGGCACAGCTATGCAGCCGAGTCAGTCAGGAGTCTTCATAAATTGATATCAATAAGTATGTTTTAATCTCCCATAGTTCAAGCCACTTTTTCTTGGAACTGCTGACCCAAACAGTGAAATGTTCAAGTGGAAGCGAGTAGTTAACAGCCAGAAGTGTATCCGTGCAGGGGGCAAGCACAATGATCTTGATGATGTTGGTAAAGATGTATATCATCACACGTTCTTTGAGATGTTAGGTAACTGGTCATTTGGCGACTTTTTCAAGGTAAGAACACTTAAGCCGTTATATCATGTTGAAACTTTTAGCTGAAACTCGCGTGCAACAAGTGAGACAAGTTTCACCAAGTGATATTACATGGTGAAACTTCTGTTATCAATATATTCCCATTAGCCACTTATAGACTAGCAAGTGTTAAAGCTACGATCCTCAAGTTAAGTTGAATCTCATACTGTTGTTTCTAGTACTGTTTAACCCTTTCAAGCCCCAGGCAATTTCTCAACATCTAACTTCTCCTTACATAACTCATACAAAACAATATTACTGGTAATGAGAAATAAGGAATTGATCGTGTGGAATAATCTGCAGAAGTTAACCCTTTCAGCCCCAGGCAATTTCTCAACATCTAACTTCTCCTTACATAACTCATACAAAACAATATAACTGGTAATGAGAAATAAGGAATTGATCGTGTGGAATAATCTGCAGAAGTTAACCCTTTCAGCCCAGAGCAATTTCTCAACATCTAGCTTCTCCTTACATAACTCATACAAAACAATATAACTGGCAATGAGAAATAAGAAATTGATCAAGTGGAATAATCTGCAGAAGTTAACCCTTTCAGCCCAGAGCAATTTATCAACATCTAACTTCTCCTTACATAACTCAAACAAAACTGGTAATGAGAAATATGGAATTGATCAATCTGAATAAGCTGTGGAAGTTGAAAAGCCAAATTCTCCCAAACTGCTAACATTGAAAGTATGGAGCTTGGTTAGGAGAATTTGCTAACAGGTCATTTATCGTGCTTGGGGCTATAAGGGTTAACTACACTAGAAAATTTACTAAATGAATTCATCAACCATAGCAATGGATCAAAATGATTATTAGAACATCGATGAATCTCGCAAAACTGAGGCCCTATATGCTACACGTATCCAGATATTTTTTACGAAATGGCGAACTTTTTCTATAATATATCGTGGCTTTCCATCAGAGGTTTTCAAAAACGCCCTTCAGAGCGTTTTTGAACATCATATATCGTTTTCACGTGGAAGGGCAAAAACGGAAGTTTTAGAAGACGATGATGTCAAAATTCAAATCTATTCCATGTTTGCCGCATAATAACCATAAGGCAGAATGCTCCATGCTTGTGAAAGTAGAGTTTAGATAAGTAAAGCTAGATAAACTTGGCTATTGTATTTTTGTGGCTACAATGCTGTTTCGCAACATTTTCAGGTGACTTAATTGATAACATGAAGCGCATACGTTTAAAAGGTAGTATATGGCATGGTTGACTGGTTCTGCTACATCCCTTGGCATTACATGCCTTTATCCAGACATCCCATTTTTCACCTAAAGGCACCTGAAGCAGGAAATGGTTAGACCTGTTGTCCATCTTAACTGTATGGACTTTTTGCCCCTCGGGAACTTCATCTCGCCTGAGGTATATCAACTGGAAGCCCTCCAGCCATGGCGAATTCCATCCGTTTGTTGGGATCTACAATGACAACAACAACAACAATCTCTGTTTAGATTTCCTGGGTAACTTGCAACGCTTTAGGATTTGAAAATGTTCAAATCAATGTTTTTCTCTGACTGGATCCAGTACAACAGGGTTCAGACAAAAAGTTGCAGCCACTTTTTAAGGACTTTGAAATTCAAGTACCAGCCCACCAAATGCAATCTTATGTGTTATCTTATTTACAGATGTTTTATAATTACATATTTACATTTACTGTAGGTAGTAAACAAGTAAGAAATGAGTGTACCTCTCAAATATAAACATATACACTGTCTTCCAACCTTGCTAGACTTAAAGTCCACAGGTTTTTTCTCAAAGTTTTGGTTCAAATTTTCATTGCCACACACAGTTACGCCAAACGTCACTAATGTAGAGAAGTCCTGAATACAAGTTTTTGGATTTAGCGTGCTACTCGAACATATCTTCGTTAAATTGGAAAAAAGTCTAGGACTTAAAGAGATAAATGCAATGCAAGGACTTTTCAAGGACTCCTTTATGAATTTAAGGACTTTTTAAGACTGTGCGCGTGAACCCTGAAAAAGTAATTAATCTGGTCTAGGTTTGAACCCACAACACTAGTAGAATTAGGAGTCACATACACTAACCCTGGGTGCATGTTTATCGACTTTTCTGCAACCTTTTCCTGACCTTTCTGGAACCTTTTCCCAATCTTTCCCCGACCTTTCCCTGACCTTTCCCCAGCCTATCCTACACCTTTTCGTGACCTTTTTCTAAACTTTCCCTGACTTTTCCCTGATCTTTTCCTAACCTCTCCCTGACATTTCCCTGACCATTTCCTAACCTCTCCCTGACATTTCCCTGACCTTTCCCTAACCTTTCCCTGACCTTTCCCTAACCTTTCCCTAGCAATTCCCTGAACTTTTCCTAACCTTTCCCTGACATTTCCCTGACCTTTTCCTGACCTTTCCCTGACATTTACCTGACCTTTTCCTACCCTTTCCCTGGCATTTCCCTGAACTTTTCCTACCCTTTCCCTGCCATTTCCCTGACCTTTTCCTAACCTTTCCCTGCCATTTCCCTGACCTTTTCCTAACCTCTCCCTGCCATTTCCCTGACCTTTTCCTAACCTTTCCCTGTCATTTCCCTGACCTCTTCCTAACCTTTCCCTGTCATTTCCCTGACCTTTTCCTAACCTTTCCCTGACATTTCCCTGACCTTTTCCTAACCTCTCCCTGACCTTTTCCCAAAATTTTTGCTAAACTTTCCATTACCTTGTTCTAAACTTTTCCTGACCTTTTCGTGATCTTTTCCTAACCTTTCCCTGACCTTTCCATGACGTTTTCCTAGCCTTTCCCTAATCTCTTTCTGACCTTTCCCTGACCTTTCCGTAACCTTTTCCTGACCTTTTAATGACCTTTCCCTGACCTTTCCGTAACCTTTTCCTGACCTTTTCCTGACCTTTTCCTAATCTTTCCCTGACTTAGCACCAATTTTCCTAACCACAAAAAAGGGCAATTTTGAAAATCTGTGTAGTCTTTGGTCAGGACACTTTTTTAGACTTTGGTCCCAATTCTATGGAATCAAAATTAGGGCAATAACAGTTTCAGACAAAAATTTTACAATCTGTCCATGCTGCTATTGCCTGTGTTAAGTGTTCGAGTTTTAAAAATTATATCCAAAACAGTCAATACATTTATATCTCTGAAAGGTTATTTTAGTAGAAAAGTCAAGCTGACAAAATCCAGATTGTTTTCCAGATATCTGCTCTACTTTTCAAATGCACTTTTTCCATAGTTTCCAGCAAGTGTTTTTTTAGTTTCCGGACTCTGTACGTTTTCTGTTCATAGAAAGTTTGCTTTCTCTGGCCAAAAGCACTTGTCCCTTCTTTTTATCCAAAAATTAAATCTTCTTTGACCAAGATCAAGCTTCCCCAACTTTTCCCTGAACTGTGACTGAATCCTGTCGCGCCAACAACTGAAAAGATAATACCATACTTTATAATAGGAATGCTAACTTTTTTCAACTCAAGCATTTTAAAGCCTAATGTGAACTGGTCAATTCGTTAGCCAAAACAAGAAGTAAACATGCGAGTTATTAACAGTTATAAACTTACATTCCATGAGACGTTCACAGGTGGTACCTCAGAATTGTTTGTAGCCATCGTTGATCTGTTGCAGCTCGTAATAGTCGGGGCGACACTGGGGGCTTCAAAAGCAAGCAGCAAAGCCATTTATTAATTAGGCTAAAAGAAATATGTGTTTTATATTACAGCCTTCTTAAAATTAGGGTTGGTAGGTAGGATTACTTTTTGTATTTTTCAAATAATTTTTACTTTACCAAGACCATTCTTTACAGCAGCAAACCATGGTAATTTACGTTTTTAGATACATGGCATGAAAATACTTGTAAATCTGTCCTCTGTGCATTACAAAGTCATCTCGTATAAAGTTTGTATTTTAATATGAAATCAGTTCAAAAATGAAAAGTCAGACTTGATACTTAATACAGGTCTCTTCTTTTCAAGACGAAACCATTGTGTAACTGCTGTTCTAAAAACTTTAGGGTCCGCAGCCAAAAATTAGAAATAGTTAGAGAATGAAAACATGCAATTTTGTTTATTTGCATTAGTTGTCAAACATCTTTCGGTTTATTATAAAATAAATAAGGCTTAGATAGAAAAATGAGTTTTAGAAACACCAAACGTTTTTGACTAAAATTGTCATCTTCAGGGATTTTTGCCGCAGACGAAACACTGAATAACAATTTTAGTCAGAATAAAGTAACAATAACGTCAACTAAGATTCCCCTATACAGGACTATAGTTGAGAGTCTTGTAAAGTCCTCTTCATGTGGCTCACATACAAAACGTACTGAACACAACATTAGGATCACTATTGATCACTATTGCTCTACACCTTTCAATAAGTGCGTTCAAACCTAAAAAACCAGGACTCGATTACAAACCTAAAAGATCAGGACTCCATCCCAAACCTAAAAGATCAGGACTCCATCCCAAACCTAAAAGATCAGGACTCCATCCCAAACCTAAAAGATCAGGACTCGATCCCAAACCTAAAAGATCAGGACTCCATCCCAAACCTAAAAGATCAGGACTCGATCCCAAACCTAAAAGATCAGGA
>JAODFW020591387.1:0-11734 GCA_027575235.2 Palythoa mutuki | reverse complement strand
TATTGCCTCAGTTTCCTGTCCGACTAGTTGGGTGATACTAAAACAATTATACCCTTCGCCCGTAAGGGCCACTGGTTAATAGCCCAGCTATAATTTAGCCGTTGCCCTTGCGGGCTACGATCGAGTCTAATTGTTAATTAATAGTCATCGCAGTCAGTGGTTAAAATACTGCTAATTATTTACCATCACGCACCATTCATTACAAGAACTAGCGACACTGCTGTTCTCAAAATCACAAACTGTAAGAGCCCTGAGGAAAATAGTAAGTTGTTGAAAGAGGCACCATTTTTTCTATTATCTGCTGTTGAATCTTCGAAGAAAACTATCCCATTAAAATCATCCTCAAACTGATGTCTACAACCGCTGGTAGAACCGCAGTATTCCCTACAACCGGGACACACAAGTGAACCGTTAATAGTCCAATCATCGAGAATCCCCGATACAGCAATCCGCTGACCTTTGTATTCACAGTTGTATTGTTTACCGCCAACCTCTATCTTCAATCCTGACTTATCGCAGTAATGCTTGTAGCATCCACTTCCCCAGTCCAACATAGTTCGCGTCAAGAGTCCTTTCCTTGCAGTCCACTGGCTCCCTTGAGCAACACAACGAGACGCAGGACCATAATACTCTAGAGCAAAGTTATCTCGCGTTATAGGTGAATTCTCAGAGATGGTACAAGTTGTTTCGCGTTTCCCGCCATTGGTTCCAGTAAGAGTGAATTTCTGGTAAAAGGGACAGTAATCTGCAAGTGCAACAGCTCCTCCATAAGAACTTGTGTCCCGTATAACACTGCCTCCATGGGTCGGTAGGTGGTTAAAATACTGGTACTCCACGGGAATATTTGTTCTGTATTTCTTGAGATTGCACAGGCCGACCGAGAGTTTACTATGTGTGCAGCGCATGCGCAGTGGACTCTGTTTGACCGTAAAACAGTACGGATTAACAGAGTTTCCCTTGCGCATGCGTGATTCCATCCAGGTCTTGCAGCTAGCCTTGGAAAAAACGCAACCTAAGTTCTTTCCCCAGTCGAGGTCTTGTGCCATACTGTAGTTGGCTTTATACCAACCCGTGTCTTCCATGAGAGCAAGAGTGATTCTCGAGAAAACTGGATTCTGCGTATAAGTTCCGGTCATTGCCTCATTCTCAAACAGTCGCTTTTCCCAGTGTGTAAACTCAGTCCCAGTTCCTCCCTGATTTTCAATCTCTGCACCCTCAAGTTTAGGGCAACGGAAATGCTTTCTCACTTCCGCTTTTACCCGTGGAGTCACAATCACGTGGACATTATGTTTAACTAATCCGTGTCGCACTGCCCACTTTTCTCGTTTGACTTTCCGTACGACGCGAGTGCTCCATTGATACAATCCATATCTGTCGTTATAAGGAGGTAAGCCGTGCTTTCCTCTTCTAGTAAAAGGAATTCCGTGTCTGTTTCTAAAGAAGGCGAAAAGTCCAGCACTAAATCCTAATGCGTGATAGATCTCATGTTTAACAGTGGCTAAAAGATTCCGATAGTGTCTCGGATCAGTGTCGAGGCGCGCAGGGCAAATATTCGCGAACCCAGCAATAGGTCGGTCAAGTGATCTTTCCTGCTGACAGTAAGACGCATACGCAACGGCGTTGGCTAAATTACAGTGCGACGTTTGTATTGAAGATACATAAAGAATAAAATCTTGATTTTTAACGCCTTTACCTTGGACCCATTCCTCTCCCTGCGCATTTAAGCAACGCCTGCCTGACTTATCACAAACTCGACACTGGTCCAAATGTTCGCTTGGCACCGTCACTGGGCCACATTTTGTCTCCACACAGAGCAATTTACAGAATTGTACATCGCCGTTTTTTGCTCCAGAAATATCTTTTAAGAAGTAAGAAGTGTCTAAACATGTTCTTTGCAATCGAATTGTTTCATTTCCGGGACGAACTCGTAATGTTTGATGAAAGTATGAACTTGCCTCGGGTATAAGCTTGTTTGTAATAAGTTTGTGCTTGTCCGGCGTCATTTCGCTGATACTATTGTCATAGAAAACATGAAAACGCATTTTCTGCGTAAAGTTTTGTCGTCTTAGTATGTGCGCTGGACCTATTCTTACGTTTAAATTCATTTCTTGTTTCCTTGGAATCCAGTGATGCGCATGCGTGGAGTGTATCTGCCACAAAAAGCAACAACCAATAAGAAGCATGGACTTAGCAGCTGTTATAACTGACAGCTCTTCTCGTTTTAGAGCTTGGAATCTTCCTTGTTTCAGCAAAAGGTTCCTTTCAGCCGTGTATTCTGTCAAAAGCGAAAGTAAGACATTATTAAAACTTTGCACACAACAAGCTCTGACTTAACCGCATAATTGTGAGGCAAAAACAAAACAAAACAAAACTATGGATGTCGATCTTTCCATCGTACAAAATAAGGCAGGACTGAACCTACTCAGTTACTATATGAGTGTACGTGTAATTTCCTGCATTTTGATTGGCTGACGCAAGGTCTATCAAAATGCATATTCGTACCGGTTTCCCGGAAGTTTTGACTGTGGCCGCACGAAGTTTAACTTTGAATTTGTTTATATGTAAACCAGGCTTTACTTCACTTTCACTCTTTTTCATAAGAAACTTTTCTTAAGAACGTCAAGCTGAAAATCAGCCAAAATTTAAGAACATGCCAAGAACACACCCCCGAGGCCGAGGAATTTTGCTGAGAACTTTGTTTTGTTACATCAAGGCACAGAATCTTGGAATCTGCAAATAGCCGACAGCCAACAGTGTTTGCAACTAGATAAAATACATAGAAACTTTACAACAAAAATTTGCAGGACTCATTATTTTTCCCTTTACTCTGTCTACTACTTGTATATCAAATTTCAAAACTGGTAACTTCTTAGATACACATACAGTGATTATAGAAAGAACATTTTAAAAGGTTTGATGCTAAAATCCCAAAAATGTTTTAAAATAACCCTCAGCCTCGGACCAAAAAAAGACGTTCCTTAAAAAAGAGTGTATGTCTCATTTTAAAGAACAGAAACTACACCAAAGAAAATACTTTACATTTGTAAGTTTGAAATAAAATTTGAATGTTTGTGCTCAATATTCAATTCCCTTCAACTCAGTGCTTGAGTAATGATTTCGTACAAACGTTGCTCTTTTCACAAGCAGAACAAAATATTGTTGCGACGTGAGTCTCAGCCGAAATTGTACAACAAATTTGAACAAAGAAACTTTTGAAAGAAATAGGCTATATACGCTAAAAAGTTTCACTCGCGCTACGTTGACAAATAAAAAGATGTTCTAAGACCCAAGACGATTCGTCGACTAATTTAGACTGATGAATAGGCGGATGACATAAAATGTAATTTTGACAGAGAGAATAAAAATGGTAAACGGCTGATAAGTGTGGTGTTAATTAACAATGAAATCAATTATGGTACTCGAAATTAACGCTAATTTCAGAAATTTGCGATAATTGCTTATGTTGTTTAATTCAAACAATAAGGAAGCTTTAAATTGTATCGAATTGTTAAATTTAAACCGGCAACAGTTTTGAATTTTGTTTGCTATGTTTTGAAAATGACATTGTAACCAGTACACTGTAATAAATTTAGAACAATTTTTAAGTCGAAAAACGAGATTGTTCAACAAAATTGAATCGCAAAAGGATTTGAGAAATACATAAAAACTGACCTGTTGTAGTCATTGTTCTTTGAAGTGTCAGACATCGACAACCGCGAGTAAAGAGAAAAAAAGAAACATTTGGCCCGTAAAGTATCGAAGGAAATTCATTCTACAAACAATAAGACAGGTGGATGAGTACAATCCCTTGTGGTTGTTGTGTTCAGCGATCCAATGGCTTCTCGCGTTTTGTTTTTAAAGTTCTTTAACAGACTTAACTCTTCGGGGTCATTAACAGTTGCTGGTCTTGTTCATCGAAAATCGACGTTGGTAGTTAAAGCCGTCAATTTGAAGGGAAAGTACTGTGGAGATTGAATTAAAAAAAGGATGACTTGTAATCAGGGCAGATTACAAGTCATCCATGAGACCTGACACACTTGATGTCATCAACAGATTTTCAACGTCTGCTTTAGTCACGTAAAGAACTAATATAGTTCTGTTCCCACTAAAACTTTGACAACCATTGGACAAGACCATTTTCTATTGGGCTAATTACTTGTGATACCCACAATCCTCTTGTTTTCTTAAAAAATGGCCATTCCTTAGTTTCGCCCTTGCTTTGGTTATTTCTCGACTGTTTGCCAGTGCTTGGAGATTTTAACAGGTGAAAGCTGGTTGTTTGTTCATTTTGTGTCAATTCATGTAAATCGAAGCTCGTGTTTTCAAAACAAAATAGATGCCAAAAAAGAAACCTTCTCTCTAAATTATCGTTTTTTCCTAGCAAAGCGTTTTGACATCGTCATCTGACGTGAAAATACTTGCGGTATTCCCGTTTAAAGACTAACTTTTATCGAAGGATCTCCACTCAATTTCAAGTCAGTCTTAGACTGACCCATCGCAATCTTATACTTTCACTCCGACGAACTACTTACGTCCAAAAGTTCAATAAATGTTTCTGTGTTCCTTTGACTCTCAAATCCAGACAGTTCCCCTTTTTAATCTAAAAGTCAGTCTATATCCGTATAAAAGTATAAGAATATTTTAAACCAAAAATTTCTAATCGGGGTTAAAACTGAATTAAAACATATCTACAAAAAATTCAAGTTTTTTATATTCAAATTCAAACTTCTATAAAATCAATGTACAAACTTCCGCTATAAAAACCTTCACTGTTCGAAACAAAAATGTATTTACACTCCTTCCTACAAGTATGTAATTAATTTTCATTCGAACTTTGCATTTTCAAATACTTACTCAAAGTTTTCAAGATTAATACTAGCTAGTGTAGTATTCAATAGTTAACTTCCGCCTTTTTTTTAAAAAAATGTTTTGCAACAAATTTTGTTTCCTTTATGCCAAGAAAAATCTTACAAACCTATAGCCTGATTTTCGCGGTTTTCATGGAAAACCGTTCATGTTGCATCGGCATTACTTGTTGAAATGACGGTTGAATATATGGTTAAAGAATTAACTTGTAAAGTGGTTAAGAAGAATATTTTTTATTTCAAAACTATAAAATGACGGAACTGAAGAACAACTGGTGAAGAACAACTGATTATTCAACAGTCAAACAAAACGTTCGCTGCTATCAAATTCTTTGAGCTTTTTTTTTTGGAAAAAATGTGTCATAATAGTAGACTTACAAATTTAACTTCATTTTTAACGTTTTTTGCTTTGTATTATTTATGGCCCAGGATATTTTTAGTACGGAATTAACTTAAAAACTGTCCACAAAATTAACGTTATATCCCTTTTTTTGCACAATTATAGAAGAACATTAAAACGTACCGAGGAAAAAATAGTTACATGAAGAGCCAGTGCAGGTGGAGTGGGTGGTGTATTGAGAAAACCATTAACACAGTCATAATAATCGATCGCTTGTTACCCCGAAACAATGGTTGTTTCTCCAGTTATATGCCAAAAAATAAGAGCAAAATTGGTGCTCTACACTGATGTTGTCACCTTGCAGATCAAGTCTGCTGTATGTGTGATCTGTTTTACATTAAGATTTATAATATATTGTTATTGAGCAATGTAGAGTATAATGTTGTTCATGTTAAACTAGGAAAAAAAAGTACTGAAATGTTAGGTTTCATTGTGATAGAGAAATATTCTCAAGCGGTTACCTGTTGTTATGGAAAAATTCTCCGCCTGTCTTCACTACGTTATGCTCGACAAGTTTCGTACAAATGAACTCAGTCAATTTGAACTTGGCTAGAAAAAAAGAAAAATAAAGCGAGGCTTTTAATTCTCTCGAATACCTATCATTGTGACAAACTGGAAGTTTCATTAAAGATTTTGTCTTCAAAGGCCTTACTTGAATATCTACTCACTCACCAGGTGTCACTTTTAGCTTTTTCCTTTCCTCGGTCTGCAGTAGACAGCGAATAATAGTCAAACCAACAGGAGCAGCAGCCAAGAGTGATTATGATTGTAAAAAATACAACGAACAGGGCAAAACAGAGATTAATCGAGGCACAAAATACCATTTCATCCACAATTTCCACATGTTACTGCCAGATTTGGTTTGCCATGAGATCATTAAGCTTAAAAACCGCAACACCTAAATTTTCATGACGTAATTGCCTGGTTACAAGGCATTTCTGGTTCAATTATTTTGAAACAGCGTAACAAAATGGAGGATGCTCTATAGCTTAACGAAACTACTATTACCACTACTACTACTACTACTACTACTACTACTACTATTACTACTACTACTACTACTACTACTACTACTACTACTTCTACTACTACTACTACTACTATTACTACTACTACTACTACTTCTACTACTACTACTACTACTACTACTACTATTATTACTACTACTACTACTACTACTACTTCTACTACACAACTACTACTACTACTTCTACTACACAACTACTACTACTACCACTAGTTTTATACTACACTTAATCGTTGAGCGTTCGACGGTGCAGTGACTCAAAATGCCTCGATATGATGCAAAGCCGACAACGACTCTCCAGGACGAGTAAAAAGAATATGCTAGGGCGACTGGGAGTCAATTAATCGCGAACTCCTATGATGCAATAATCAGAATAAAAACTGAACAAATTTGCCGCATTACCATTACCATTGGTAATTACTAATAATAATAAATAAAGATGATGATAATGATAATAAGGGATTAGCAACTGTTACAGGTGAGGGGGGTTAAAACTTGGGATGGGCCACATAATTGTCGGCTCAATGACAGGGATGAAAAAGAAGAGAATGATGATGTAGATCAGTAATACGTCTGGGGACATAGATAAAGATACCAATTAGTTCTGATATTGTTATTCATGAGATTGGAGATAGTAAGAACGTAGACAACAGTACGTGAAGATGAAGATGAAGATAATCGGAAAGATGATGAAGGAGCTAAAGACGAGAGAAATGTAACAAGAAGCAATAGACGAAATAATCCCAAGATTTAGTTCTAGTTTTTACCCCGGCCCCTTCCCCTGTACTTTAATTTAATTTAATTTATGACCAGTCCCTAAATGATGATGATGATGATGATAATCTTGCTCATACAGGAGCAGGTGATTGAAAAAAGCTGAGATGTGTACACTTTATTGACAGCAAAAGAAAAAAACAGATCAACATATCCTCACGGTAATAACTCGACAGAAAATACAAGAAGACACAATAAGGCTTAAGCCTATTCAGAAAGGGCTTTTTCGGTCATCATGGGACTTGGGGGAAATTTGGAGGACACCCTCGGTGTCTTCTAAACCATTAACGCTACGAATGTTAAAATCACACCAGTAATTACTTATAAGAGGTAAAATTATGTACAAATGGTTAAAAAACAAACGTTTTCGAGCATTAGCTCATCTTCAGGTTAAAATATGAAATTTTCAAAGATTGCAGGGTTTATATTCTGTTTGTTCAGTGTTCGATTGTTCAGGTGGAACAGGGAAAGAGTAAAAGGTTTAACTTGTTTGTTGAGAGACGGGCGGTGTTTTGCAACTAAGAGAGCTTCAACAATACGGCGTAAAGCCCAAGGTTGAACAGTTACAATAGGCGAAATTCGAGAAAACATGCGAAATAATACGAAAATAGTATATTTCATGAAATCTGGCTAAATGGTATTGTGTAAGAAGAATTTTATTTTTCATACCCTCTTAGGATTTTCACATGCAAATTTCCTTACGAAGATGCTTTGAAATGCTCCGAAAGGGACTTCATATAGAATATGGAACTATATAGCCATTCCAATCAATAATCCCTCGAACGCCTGGTAACTAATTCAGTCTAACCCTCTTTTTTCGTGGTTTTTGGTTATTTTGGCACATCGTTTTTAGAAAGCAAATAAAAATGTTTCATAATAACTCCTTGTTGTTTTTGATTGCAAGGAAATATGTTTTCCCTTTTGTTTTTCCTGATTATGCTGTCACAAGATTAGTCTCCTTTGCAGCCGTTTGTTTCGTCACGCAACCTAGACGAAAGTTCGCGTGACAAAACAAACGGCTGAGAAGGAGACTATCACAAGATCTATGTTGTAATCCACGGTATAATGGATAAGTTTGTTTATAGTGAAAGACAGCCACACTTCAATTAAATTACAGCCGCAAACAGAACAGAGCAAAGCAATATCCAAAAGGCACCACATGCTGACTACCTTTTTTTTGAAGATGTCCATAAAAGTAGTGTAAAGACGATCGTTTTCAGCGAAATCATGGTCACAAAATTTCTGCAAAATCGGGGTTTTTGCCAATTAATTTTCGACGCAATTTGTCCCAAAATATTTCCGCGATTTTTCGCGAAATCGGCTATTTTTTCCGCGAATATGTTCTTGCAAATCCCGTAAAATTTGACTTTTTTTCTCGTGAAATATCATAAGCCCTGGAGTAAGTTGTGCTGGAGTTTTGAGTATAACATGCAGTAGACAACAATTAACTACAAGACGCCCAGACCTTGTGCTGTAGAACAACCTCGTTCCCAGGAAAAAATTCCTAGGAACAGGATTATAAGTAGAAGAGATAGCATGTGCTGACTATGCCCAGCAGAAACAAACACCAAACAAAAGCGAACAGTAAATATTTAAAAGCATCAGCCATTATTCGTTAAGTTACACGAAAGAAGATCGAGGTACGAAATTGAAATAATCCTACTTAATATCGGAAGTTGTGGCGACGGTATGAATGATACAGCAAAAGTTTTCTCAGACATTATGATACTTGAACAACGTGCAAACAAATACAAAAGGTTTTCCTATCAGAAAGTGCATCAATATCGCGGAATGTCCTTCAGGAATAATTCAACAAGAGTGAGTGGCAGTCTTCTGTTCCTATTCCATAACCATTTAATCAACAATGAAAATGATAAAATTGGATGTTGCGTCGGTGTTTCTAAAAAACAGTTCGATAAATTTTTGAGTTTGACAGGATGGGAAACTAGGTTAAAAACAGAAGTTTCGGACTGTATTCCTTCGTCGGAGTTGAGTGACTCCACTCCTACGAAGAACTACAGTCTGAATCGTCACTTTCAACCAATTTTTCCAAAGTGTCAAGCGTAAGAGTTCATCAAACTGCAACAATAAAAGTGGTTAACCCTTTCAGCCCCAGGCAGTTTATCAACGTATAACTTCTCCTTACATCACTCGAACAAAATGATACAACTGGTAATGAGAAATAAGGTATTGATCAAGTGGAATAATCTGTGGAATTTGAAGGTCAAATTCTCCTAAACTGCTTATATCAAAATATAGAACTCAGTTGGGAGAATTTACCAACACATCAATTGTCGTGTTTTGGCCTTAAAGGGTTAACAGGTAAATAGTAACCATGCCCCACCTTTTCAGTGATTGGTGGAGGAGTTGCTAATCCCAGGGGATTAGAGAGAGACGGGCGGGGATAAGGAAATGACCTAAGGATGGGTCATGATGCGACATACTTTTAATGGTCGAAGTTAGTAAAGAAACACAGCAAGCAAACAAACACCTGTTCACCTTCCAAGAGCTTGTACAGAGAAAATAATTGTGGCGACATTGCGCCTTTTAGGAACCACAGCCAAAGCCGTCCAGTCTTTACGGCGGGAGAAATTGGAGGCACAAGAGAAACAGCAAGGTATGGTTGTAACAAATAATAGAAGTGTAAAGCAAAGCTGCGAAGGCGAGTCGCCCGTTCTTGGCGCCCACAGAGTCGTGGCCAGCGTAAATTTGCTAGCCAGCTCGATCCAAAGAAACTACTCGCATAATATTTCAAATACGAATCCAAATACAGATCCGATATTTAACTCCCTTTGTCTCTTTTTCATTTTGCCACACAACAATGATGGATGATGGTATATATGTCCAATTATTAACACTTAACTCAATACATTGATTCATAGCTGGTATCTTTTAGGGGTAAAATCTTATGTTGCCACGCCGACCTTTGTAAGACTCCGGTATCTTTTAGGGGTATTTTTGAAATATTCCGACGATCATCCCCGCCCTACGATATATGGGAGTCCTTCCCCCGGGATAGTTTGATCAAACCGTCAAATGCAAGATGCGAGCGACTTCTCGATAGCATGTAAGGCGTCAACAAAATTTTTTGTGTCGCATTCTCCACACGTGCACATAACTTGACTTTAATCCACCTCGTCCCATGGTGGACATAGGGCAACTAAACTGGCTTTCCATCTCCCTCTGTCTTGTGCAATGTTCTTTACTTCTCTCCAGGTTTTGCCAATTTTCCTCAGGTCCGATGATAACCCTCTGTCTGCGCCAGGTGTTTTTCGTCTTCCACGCTTTCGTTTTCCGTGCGGGTTCTACTCTAGAGCTTCTTTTGTGATGTTGGAGTTCACTGGAGTTCACTTTCCTATGCTCTATCCAGTTACATCTGCGTGTTCTGATGTCTACTTCCACTGGCTGTTGTTTGGACCTCTACCATAGGTCAGCGTTGCTGATTTGCGTTGGTATTTGGCCACCTCACTCCACAGGATGTTTCTCAGGCAACTGTTTACAAAGACCTGGGCTGATTTCATGGATGATGTTGTTTCCCTCCAAGTTTCAGATCCATAAAGGAATACTGACCTCACGTTGGTATTAAATAATCTGCTTCTTAACATGGCAAACGCTTGCTGGGTCTTCCTTTTCTTTACCTTGATGTCTTCGTCTGTGTCCCCTGATGTACTAACTTACAACAAATAAGCGGACAAAAGCTACATTTTCGAACTATTACATGGTAATAGATGCATCAAAATATTAATCACTAACGGAAATTTGGCTTCAGATCGTGCTCTCAACTGCACGAAGACTGGTAGAAGTAAGTTCATCTTCCTCATTTGGTTCATATTCTTGTGTAATCGAATGAACAAGTAGTTCTTGAAATTACGGTCGAGACAACCCCACTAGCTACTGCGAGTTCATCCGTGGATTCTGTTTTGTCTGTTCCATTTTCTTCTGAATACCAATTAGAAATTAAAGGGAAGCAATATCACGTCATCACTGTCAGCAATTATCGCGAAAAAACAACAGAAGAATTTTCTTTCAACTAAGCAGAAATACAATATGATGTAAATAAGTCACTGCACTGTTGATTTCGTCATCCTAGCCAAACTCGTCCCCAGTCTCCGGTAACATTAAAATGGCGGAATTATTTTCATTTACCTAAAACTTCATTTGTCATTTTGTAATAGGTAACAAAAGATACCAGAAGTAATTAGTCTTGTTCCCTGTACCGTTTGTAATGCAATATTTAATTGGCCCCTTACAATAAGCTTAGTCTCACGACAGTTTGTCAAACTACACAGACCGAAAAAATAAGATTAAAATTGAAACTGTTTTTACAAATACCAGTGTTAGTGTCAAAACTGTATGATTCCTGCTGTGTAGCAAAAACAAATTTCTTAGGCCCTGTTTATATGATCCCGGGGAAAAGGGTTGTCCCTTCCAGCCGGGACAACTCGGCCTGCAGTTTATGAGGTTTTTAACCTTGGACAACTTTGTCCTGTATTTACATGGAAAATACCTGACCCTGGACGAGTATTAGAGCGTGGGAAATTTTCAGCATAATCACTGTATTAAAATGGCTTCCAAACCCGAGTTTTCCCGAGCAGAAGGGACAAACTGTTTATATGAAGGAAGTTATCTCGGGTTGAAGGGATAACTCGCCTCGGCTAGGCGAGTTAT
>JAODFW020590372.1:0-11735 GCA_027575235.2 Palythoa mutuki | reverse complement strand
ATTTTTACAATTACAAAGAAAAAATATACAGTAATTAGTGCTTAGCTAACTGTAATAGCCAGAGTTTAGACGAAACAGCTAAATATTTTCAATTTTGCTTTTGTTAAGTCAGAAAAGGGGAGACCAAGAAATATAAAATAAATAGATATTAAATAAATAAATAGATCAATAGCAATTTACTAATTAATAATTGCTAAACAAATATATACAAAAGGTAATGATAACAGTTACAATCAAACATGGACAACCTAGGAATGTGATAAACAAGATGAAGATTTGAAATTTGTTAGACACTAGAGTAGATCAGGTAATCTGCTTGTAAGATTCCAGCAGACAATTTTTCAGATTTTTTTGAACATAGATTTACCAAGTGTTTTCGTTTTCTCATCAATTTAACACCACACTTTTGGACCAGTAAATCTGATATTGAATTTTGCACAGTTAGTTCTTTATTGGGGGAGAAAAAATGAAGATTTTGAAGCTAGTCTAATACTTATGCTTTTGATTAACTTTGACAAAAAATGAATCGAAAATACTTGGCAGATTACAGGAATGGTAATAATTTGCATTATGAAAATATAATGCATCGTAGAGTTTAAGAGCTTAAAGTTTAATATAAATTGGATTTGTGTGTTCATTATAGTTGGAAAAAGTAATAATGCGAATGGCTTTTTTCTAAAGAACAAATAGAGGATTAATTGTGGAATGATAGGTGTTTCCCATGCTATTATAACATATGTGAAAAATGGTTATATTCAAGAGCAGTAAAGGTTGAAAAGAATATTAATGTTAACGTAAAAATTAAGTTAACTGAAATCTGCGGACACCTGCAGGTTAAACTAAAACAAAGAGCTGTAAAGAAGATTAGAATACTAATACAACAGTTTCGGGCATTCTCAATGCTCGATGCTGTTACAACAAAACAAAAAATATTAATAATAAAAAATGAAATGACAAAACAACCAGTATCAATCTAAATTAAAACTAGAACCGAAAAGAAAAGTCTTAAGGCTTGACTTAAAAGTATTAAGAATTTTTTTACAACTAAAATGGTGCGGAAGATACTTTTAAAGTTTCGGAGAGGCAACAGAAAAAGATCAATCAAGGTAGGAAAGATACAATTGAAGATACAACAATGGTTTTGCAGTTCCTTTGATGATTTCAAGTCAGTGGAAATGCATAGCCAAATATGGGACCACAGTGTTGGTCCAGTTACTTGTATTCCCATAAAGAAACAAACTAGACATCGCAAGCGCAATTTAATTAAACATTGATCGGTATCAATTTTTTAAAATATATCAGTAAAAATTTGAAACACTAATTCTTAAATTATACCTGCATGAATCAGAACTCAAACATACTACTTATAAGCAAACAACGACTTCTTACCTAAATACTAAAACTTATATTGGACACCCGGACGATTTTTTTAAAGTAAATATTAACGATAAAAAGATAATTAAAAGTTTCCCTTGCATCGGAGCGAGATTTCCGTTAATACAGCGTACGTACATAAAGATATCAACTTGCAATGAGGCCGATTTGGAATGGTAGAAATATAAACGCAATCGAATTTAACTGGTTCTCTCAGCTGTGATTTCATTTATATTGTTTAAAGAAGTCAACGTTACCAGTTGATATTTGTGGTTTATATAATCTCCCAACTTGCATGGCAAGGTATATAAAAATTTATAATACCAAGGTTGCTTTTATAATAACAGAATATATCTGAATAGTAATCTAATCTGCTAAACAAGGCTGAAAATAAAATATACTTGTTACAGGTTAACTATATTTAAAGTTCTTCGTAACAAAAAGCTCAGCAGTACGTTTAAGTTAGGGCCTCTGCAAAGTGCCTTAAAAAAGAGTTGTCTGACTCACTACATACCTCGCTATAAAAAAAAAACTTTAAAAAGACGAACTAGAAGATCGCACAAGATGTGGGTTGAATTTTGACAATAAAAAATGTAGCTCTGTCTTTCTGAACAAATAAGAGCAGTTACCATACAGATCACATTCGTCGCAAATGCAAGTATTAGGTGCTTGAAAAACAAAAAGTTCTTCAGAAAAAAAATGTTACCGTGTTTTAGAAGCGGAAAGATGAGTAAAAAGTATATTTTAGTCACAAGAAGTTGTCAATTTCTACTTCTTCAAGGTGGCACAAAGTCAAATCACATAAGGCTAAAGTTTCGTTCGTGATCATGAAAGATGTTTGTCTTTGACAAAAGTTGATTTTTTCTCGGCCAACAATAAAAGGTATCTTTTATCTCAGCAAATATTTTTTTGACTACTGAAAATTGTTTTCTGAAGACTTAAATTGACACAAGTCATATGATAACGTACAATAACCCTGACACCCGAAAGTCTCTGAATCTGTCTTAGTTTTGACAAAACTATTCAAATAACGTTTTCAGGTGTTTTATCTCGTAAGTATTATCGCAACAATTACCAGTTACTACCTTTTTTGTTTTCTAAAAATAAATCTGTTTAATTTAGGGAATGTTTTAATGTATTATATCAAACATGTCAATGGCTATCATTGCTCGCTTGGGCTTAAGTTATTGTACCATTGCAATTTAACCAAATAGGTTTTGTTTGGTAAATATGCTTACATAATTTATTATAATTATTATCATAAGTTCAAGTACAGTACTTCGTAAGCTGTACCCCTGTGCGTGTGCTGTGTATTTTTGCTGTCAAATAATAACAAGATTTTACATAATCCAGCTGAGGATTGCATTACAAATAAGTACAACTGCGGTTACCACACCCTGACTTCCAATACAGGTCACGGATTAATAAGTGAAGTTGTGATGCAACAAACGTATGAACAACAAAATATGTTACGTCGTTTGGTGGATGCCACTTTATAAATACCTTGAGAGCACATTTGAGCAGATTTTTAGTTGGCAAAATTTGTATCAAGGCTTTGTTCAATTTAAGAGGATGTTCCTATTATAAAATGTAGTACAGTGGCAGTGTAATTGTGTTGTGGATGTGTATCATAATATGGCTCTAATCACGGCTGGAAAATAGCAACTTACATAACGTCATATAAAGTAAACAACGTGAAAAGTTACATATTATGAAAATATGAAAATAATATGTATGCAGGTCTTAGAAGGCTTGAAAAAAAACCTTGAACAGGTCACTTTAAACACACAACTACTCAGACATGTATATAAGAGGAACAGGAAAACGTTCCGATGTTCCGATCTCATCACTTCCACGACTCAACTTTTACGGTAAAAGTACCGTCGCCCGGTCGTCAGAGACGACTAGAGTCTTCATAGGGCAACCAAGAATAGTAGTTTAGGCATCCTTTGGACGACTAAAACTAAGCGCTTGGAATATATTTTCTATATTATTTTCTAACACGGTCATTTTTGGTTAAAATATTTATTAAATATAATAAAATACATACGCTGATAAAAACATTGCATTGTATTGATCAAAATAAGAATGTAGCCGTACAATCTGTTACTTTGAAATTTTAAAAGAAGAAACTATAAAATTCACTGAAACACTCATTACAACTATTTGAGTCACTTTTGTGAAGCACATCCTGAATTTGTAAGGGGACGACCGAACAGTAAGTCTTGGTTGCCCAATGTACAACAAAAAAAAATTACTTAAAATCGAGCCCTGACTTCCCTTAGATCAATAATCCATGACTGATCAAGAATTGCATCAAGATCATTTCTTTGAACCATGCTAGGTGTAGAGTTGCAGCAGATAAGAAATTGAAGCCATATTATGAATTAAAAGACAAAACAAGTTATTCCTGTTATCGTTTTAAAAACAAGACAAGAATTAATGTCCTCTAATGTGCAAGCAAAAACTAGTTTTAATCACTACATTGTTACTTAGCTGGGGCAAAAAAAGGAGACTTTTTATGCCGAAAATCTGGCAAAAGCTGAACTTCAATATCACCGAGAGTAAAGTTTTATTATAAGACAACACTGTATATCATCTTCTCTACAATAATTTCAGCATTAGCCATTACATCATTTTAATTAATAAAATATTCAGTTTTGCCATGTATATGTAGGCAGATGTAACTCGAAAACTTAATTTATGTAAATGAAGTAAAAACAAAATTGCTTAACTCGTTGAAATTTACTTGTCACAAATTCAGTCACAAAGTCCAAGTTATAATAATATTTTATACAACTTACCTTGTGGTGTACCGTGGAGGATATTCACAGTTACTGATCGATGTACTTCATGCTGGCTAGTAACAACTACAGCATACAGGATTCCTCGTCGAGCAACTTCATCTAATGTTTCTGTTAGTGCAACTGTTCCAAGGTACTGGTGTTCTACAACCAAGCCAAGGCTTCGCAATCGACGTTCAACCATTTCTGCATAGCCTCTGAAAGTAATTACTGGAGTAACTAGTATGACAATCGCATTAGCTAAGTCAACATAAAATGGTTATTTTGCCAATTTTTTCCATCTGGCCAACAAAAAAATGAGAGAAATAACAATTTTTATTTAGCAATGATTTTCAGATCAATTATTCATAAATTGGTCATAAACATTTTGTTTTACTTATTTATTGACAAATACTTCACAGCTTTCTGTTTCTCAAAGTTTCACATAAGGAGAAATAAAATTTCACAAATGCAGTTATGATCACTACTGACAAAACTCCACGCAAAATCCCACAAGAATAACGACCTGCCAGACGGAAATACAATACTCGTTTACAGCTACAAGCCCTTATTTACCAACAGGACCAAATCATGAACTTGTATTTTCAATCAATTTAGATAATAAGAAACTTTTCTCTCTGGGCAGAACAACTTTTAATTAGACCATGGGCGATAGGAAACGTGAGATTAGAGTTTTTGAAATAATATCATCCTTAACTCATCTGTTGCCCATTGTCTTGTTTTAAATAAACTTACTTCATTTTACCCTGAAACTGCCATTAATTTCTACAATTCCAGCAATATCTCTGCTATTTGGTTTGACTGTTAGACTCGGCTCCCGCTCCCTCTCAATTTCAAATTTAATCAATGACGTAATATAAAAAACTTTAAAAGAAAAAAATACATAGGTAGAAAATAACATGGGCATGACTCTGTCTAAGCCAATCGTATTCTCCAAAACTTACATCACATAGCTTTTTAAATAGATCGACCGCGAGCTGGGTTAATTTACCTCATCAATTCAATTCCACGCCAGCAAATTTAAGAAGGGAACGAAGTTGGAGAGAATTTTCACTCTTGTCTCGAACTCTTTTTAAGCAGCACAGCAGACATTTGGACCAGCAGACTTGTCAGCTCAGATTTCAACAAACTAAACCCTTCTTTTCGGAGTGACTGCTTGCTGTGTATTTGTTTTGAATAATCATTCTTTCGAAATCGTTCTCGTCGAAGCGCTTTCTGCTACTTGTTGTTTCTAAACTTACATTCTAAAAATAAAACCGCTCCTTTTAGAACGTTCAGGAAAACGGAGAAATAAAAACCTGCTTTTTCTTTTGTATGAACAAAGGTCTAATGAAAATATTTCGAGACAAATCGTACGTATAGAACTGTCTCAAGTCCGCGCGATGCAAAACGTGATAATGATGAACAAAGTCGTTATTTGCAGGAAAATATGTTATCACACAATAAATCAATAAAATAAATTGTCGGAAGTCTTCTCGTTCAAAATTTTTTGTTTTGGCAACAGAAAGCATGTTAAAATGAACTTTTCTTTGTGTGGAACTTCTTACGGAAAAGCTATGTCGATTTCAATTTTACAACTATTTAAATCAATTCTACATTCATAGAAGCTTTCATTCTGCTTTTTTCTTGGTTCTACAAATATATTTACCAGAAATACGATAAGATCCGTGAGAACACTTACTACAAAAAGAAAATCAAACTTTTGACCCAAACAAATGCATTTCATGAATTGTCTTTTTCGACAAGACACATGTTTTAAACGTAAAGTTTGCAAAGTAATTTGAGTCCACATTCTATCAACTCTTCAAATTCTAAAACTCAAATGCTCATCTAAATGTCAACAAATTTTATGTCTTGTTTGCTTTTATATGTTGAGTAACACTGTGTCAAGTGTTAGCCTGATAAAATGAAGTCTGCTATTATTTTTATAAGCTTTCTGCAAAAAAACGTTTAGCCAAGGAATCCGGTGGACAATTTTGTGTGCATGTCAGGGACGTCTGGATTTCACCGTTGCCGTTGCCCCGTCTTGCATTGGCGTATTTATCATAAGCTGTAGAAACTTAAATTCCTCCATCTTCTTTATTCAATAAAATAATCTGTTGTGGAGTACAGCATCTTTTTCAGTTTGTGAAAATTTAATGACATTTTTAAACAATTAAAACTGCAGGGAAGGTTAAGAAATCATCCACAAATGCAGTGGATTTGGATGGCTGCCGATAGAAGCTAAAAAGCAGCCGTGTGATCACATTTACTGTTACTTACCCGGTTCCAACAAATATGTCTCCTGCAACAAAGCTGGAAAAAACGGTGGCTAGTTTTTCTAAAATATCTGCAATCATTCTTCGAGCGTACAACTCGATATGTGCGCATTCCAAAAAGAACAATTTAATTTTAAATTTAAAAATATGAATGTTCAAGAGTAAAACAAATATATACTTTCTTTCCAAGTAAAATATAAAAAAAAGCTTCTGGTTTCTGGTTTTAAAATTTAAACCAGCACCACCTTCGACTTCAATACTAAAGCAATTACCTGATCATGTCAGTTGTTTGTTTACCATGAAAATGATAGTTTTTTATTTCCCAGGAATCAATTATTCTATTCGAAGCCAGGGTCATTTCCTTATTATGAAGTCGCCTCTCACGTAGTTGAAACAGCTGCCCAATTGTTTCCTACCCATGTTATTTTTTTTGTCTCGATTTTTTCTTTTGATATTATGCCACTGATTAAATTCGAAATTGTGAGGGAGCTGGAGCCGAGTCGAACAGTCAAACCAAATGGCGGAGAGAGATCACTGGATTTGTACTAAACATTTTGCGAGCTCTGTGGCAAGACATTAGACATTAGACATTGGGTTTTGATGCAACAGAATAAATTCATTAAAATACTAAACATTGTAACTAACCTTTGCTGCTTGTTGATAACAAGAATAACACAATCTGTGGGCGCCTGAACTGGTTTGCTGTGATAACTATCCCTGTCATCATAATCTGAACGAGGTCTCTTTGAAGGTGGATAATCATCATAGCCTTGACTGTAGGAATCGTACCTGTGATAGTCATCATAATAAGGGTCCAGTCCACCATAGGGATCTCTTCTATTGCGTTCGTAAGGATCTCTCCTATCTGCCAGTAAGTCTCTTCTATCTGGAGACACCCCTCTTCTTGGAGGAAGTCGGTCCCTTCGGTCTGGTGGAGCTAGTTCTCTCCTGTTTCTTCCTGGAGATACTTCTCTTCGATCTGGTAATATATCTCTTCTGTCCAGGGGTACATCTCTTCTTTCTGGACCTAAATCCCTTAAATCTGGGGGCAAATCTCTACGTTCTGGAGGCAGCTCTCTTCTGTCTACAGATAAATCTCGTCTGTCTGGTGGTAAATCTCGTCTGTCTGGCGGTAAATCTCGTCTGTCTGGAGGTAAATCTCGTCTGTCTGGTGGTAATTCTCTTCTATCTGGAGGTAACTCTCTTCTGTCTGGAGGTAATTCTCTTCTGTCTGGAGGCAACTCTCTTCTTTCGGGAGGTAACTCTCTTCTTTCAGGTGGTGGCCCTCTCCTTTCTGGCGGCAAGTCTCTCAGGTCTGGTGGCCCATCTCTCCTATCAAAATGTTCTCGATCTCTGTAAAACTGTTCATTCCTAAATCTTCTTTCATATGGATCTTCATCTCTTGGGTCATGCAATGGATCACCAAAGTGTTCTTCCCGTCTACGGCCAGGCGATGGTGAACGTCTAAACTGGTCGAAGGGTCGCTCAAATCGTGATGGAAAATTGTCATACTCTTCAAATCTGCCTCTTTCTCTAGGAGGAGATCGCCTTAGCCTATCTCTTTCTCTATCATCAAATTCTCTTTCCCTTCTAAATGGTGGTTCATGTGAATCCCGAGGGTGATGGGGAGGGGGAGGGCCTCTCCTGTCTGTTTTTTTCCTATCTCCAGCCAAATTTACATCTGAAAGAGAAGAGAAATACAGTAAACAGCAGTAGCCGCAAAACTCAAATATGTCAAGAACTTTTGAACTTTTAAGTTGAAAACACAACTAGCATTTTCAAATTCTTGCAAATAGTAATTTTTTGTCTTAATGACATTAAAAACATATTCAGCTTCACCAGAAGATGGTGAAAGCAATTGTTTCCTTCAAATTTAATTACTTTTCAAATTGTGTTGTAAAATTTTACTAATGGACTGTTAACAGGGCATGAAATTACCTTTTTTTTCCAGTAGCCATTTGGCTCTTAAATATTTTAAAGTGTTAGCCAATGCAAAACATTTGGTCATTAATTTTTTTTTAAACAAAACTTTCCGCTCTGTTCAGCGCACTTGTCATCCAACATTTGAACAACTGCTATAACATCTTATCTTACATCATTTTATGTTAAAATTGCGTTCACTTTGCTGAAGAAAACAGTGCAAGTGGCGACAAATGAGCCCGCAAATAAAGTTTTCCTATTCAACATCAACACATATCTGAATCCACGATGGCGTCTATTTACGGAGCTTTTAACGTTTTAGAAATGAACCATGATCACTGCCAGGGTAAGAAGCATTGTAGTCGCCAAAATGATGTTAGTTTTCAGGATTTAGTCGCCAAAATGAAAAATTTAGTCGCATTGGCGCCTGTTTTAGGTGCAATTTCATGCCCTGTTGTAGAAACTCAATCTTGGACATTCTTGTTCCATGGCGTCTCTGGTATATCTAAACACTTTTTAGTGTAAATTGTGTTGTGTAATCATCCAAACTAGTGTTGTCATGAGTAGAACTTTTGTCGACTGACGTTTACACAACCTGTCGGGAAGCCAACCTTGACACTATCAACAACAGTAGTTCTCAGCTCTATGTACACTTTACCGTTACTCCTGGTTTCAATCAACTTACGATTTTACGCTGTATAATGTATAGCTAAACCCAATATTTGGCGTTAAGAATTCTGTTGTTTTCAGTTTTAACACTTTCTTTAATTGAAGATTACATTATGCCATCAAAGTTACGGTACACTAGGTAACATCAAACCAGAGTTATAGAGGGTTTTCATGTTACGTCATCCAAATGCTAAATTCAAAACTTATAACTTCTTGCATTTGCATGCACTTTTATATCTTTTATAGCTCCCCCAATCTAATTTTCACACACAATATTATTGCTTTCACTCAGGTATTCCCAGAGTTCTCCCCACAGAGTGGTACAGCGGTTCTGCATTGCTCTGCTCTTACTCATGCACCACTCTGCTCTTTTTGTCCAGAAAATAAAAAAGACGCAAGGTCCAGGAAGATTTTAAGCTTTTGGTAAAACGTTCTCAACAAACAAGCTCAAAACAACCTGCTTTTCCTTTAACCGATCACCACATTACTCAACTCTATCCCAGGCCACAGTTTTCAGCTCAGACAGGTCACATGTCTGTATCCTTAGCAATGAAACGCATATTGGAAGTCTGGCATCACATGATTGATCATATGATCATTACAGTATGTACCTTTGCTCTGGGGAGAACTCTGGGTATTCCTGAGATTTAGTAAAGCTATTTGAGTCACACAACTCCAAGCAGTTGCATGAGATTTTAAGAGTTAAAGTAGTGCAGTATTTACTGCTTCCACCCTTTATTGTCAAACAAGGGAAAGTAAGTGAATATCTGTTCAAATCAATGACATTTTCGTCAATATTCTTAGCAATTATTGGCTTTTGCAAAACCTTGTAATTTGGCCGCCATATTGCTGTACCACCAAGGTGTACCAAAATGGCGACACCTTATAATTTAGTGTAAATACTGTACACATTAGTCTCCTTCACAGCCGTTATTGTGTCGGACTTTCTGTTGTGTCGGGCTTCCTGTGTCCCTCCCCCGCTAACGGCTGCTTACCCAAGCACAACATTCAGTTCCCTTGGTTAGGCCAATCACAGCCTTAGCACAGGAATGCAGATCTTTTTGGCTGTATATGATGCAACAGCTGCAAAGGAGACTAGGAAAGTTTGTATGCGAAAAATTGTGTGCGAGAATCTCTTAACAACTACCACAGGTAAGCATTAACTCAAGCAACTGAGCCATGTTAAAAGTATCTTGCTTTTGTAAGAGGTTTATAAATAGCAGAATAGCTAGGATCAAGAATTTTATAGTAGTTGTCTTTGTATGGCATTTGACTTTGCTTTGTTATTTTGTCGAAAACAACAATCCGGAAAGTATGGAGGATTTAAAATGTGACTCAGAAGTTATATTGAAATCAATTAAATGTCTAAAAGCAGTTTAAACTGGTTGTAAAGAGGTATAGTTTCTAATCGTAGGATGCTATCGATCTGTGTCTTCCCAGCCGAACTGTTATTATTATCTTGAAACCTCGGATGATTTGACCGCTATATCATATCTGCAATATGTACCAGTCTGAAATCTTATTTAATCTTTTGACTCTTGCAAGCTTCTCGGTTACTATCAAAACTAGTTTTTAATCCTTTCTTTATCTTTTTTGCAGTGTTTCGAATTTGAATAGACGTGCAGTCTCAGCCACAGTTGCAACAAACAAACCACTATCTGAAAAAAATCTTGAAACATCGATTGACAGAGCTAAATTGCTTACCATGTAACCAGGACTCAGAAAGTGCGATAACATCAGTATAAAACTGGCCCAGAAGGAGTTCGAGTTCTTCAATTTTAGGAGCCAAAGATTTTACATTGCCAGAGAGAAAACTTGGTAATTTGGCTTTCTTGTGCTGTAAATAGGGTGTCAGTTCGATGTTTTTCACAATTAAGTGCCTTTTTTGTTGTTTTCGATGGTTTGTTCTGATCAAATTCCCATGAGACACAGGCGAACTGAAGCATTGTGCAATTCTCACTGAAATGTTGTGACTGACATTCCAGGCGTGCATTTCCACTTGGGCATGTGTGAATGAAATAAACTTTGGGCAGTGACAAACGAACGATCCTGAGGTGCTATCCCGAATAAATTTAAAACTCTGAAGTCGTTTAGCATCATGAACAGGAATACTGAGGTTATTTTGATTTGAGCCAGAATTAAAGTTCCATTTATTGTATTTTGAGCCAGAATTAAAGTTCCATTTTTTGTGTTTTGAGCCAGAATTAAAGCTCCATTTTTGGTGTATTGAAGAAGAATTTAATACAGGGATCCTTCGGTATAGCCGCGAGTAATTGGTTCCGTGAAGAAGGCCAAGTAATGATGGCCTGTTGGCCAATTTGTTGTTAAGTTTCGCCTTACAACAAGAAGCTCCAATTTGCATAAGTTGATTGGGCGTTTAAGATCTCGTAGAAGCTAAAATACGATGTTTCCACTACAGACACAAGTCCAGGTTGAGGGTGAACACCCCCGCAGCATAACAAGTCATAGCCAGACCAGGAAGGAGCTTCATTCCTTTTAAGAGCGATTGAAGTATGGCCTCGCTTAGACCATTGAATAAAAATAAAAAGCTAAGAATATACTGGGTCATTACACTTTAAATTAGTAAAATACAGTACCAAACCAACATAATTAATGATTGCATACACAATTACATCAAAGGGCTCTATGAGCTATGTCATCCGATTTCACCTTTCCTGCTCGCTTGTCTGATTGTCGGAGATATTTTTTG
>JAODFW020589363.1:0-11738 GCA_027575235.2 Palythoa mutuki | reverse complement strand
GTTGTGATGGCAATTAGTTTGACACTGATATTAAACTATACTTCATCACCGTAATAAGTAAAATTGTAATAGTATAGGTATCTGTCTACCAATGCAGCCACCATGCTTTTACCTAGGTTGCCACAGGTATAAAAGTGATTTTGAAAATCGTTCTATTTATCGATCGGCATAAAGCACGTATATGTTTCCATGCTACATAAGACTAAATAGACAGCAAGTCAAAACACAAAACAAAGTGCCCGACAAATTTAAAGCATAATAAAACCGTTAGGGAATCTTCCACATTTAAGCAATACCTAGCTTTGACAATGATTCCTTACTATGAAATAAACCACAATAATTTACGCTGTGTGCAAATGCTCAAGGTAAAAAAAGAAATCAATGACTCACCAATCACAGGCGCCGCGATTTTGCTGATGGAGCGCTCCTGGTACAATGCGAGGAGAAAGCTTCATTTTCCCAACAGAATAAAGAAATTTCAAGTTTATTTATATCACTGGTTTCTTTCAAAAAGTACACTGTAAAACTACTTTTTCAATATTCTTTCCGTTTCTTCAGGGCATAACATCCGCCATGTTTGATTGTACCCGTACCAAGCTCCCAGTTGCAAACATCCAGCGCGGCCGATATCAGCGAGTCGGAGACTGAGTTGAACTTTTGACTTGGAAAGGAACGTACGGGATGGGTGTCGTATGGGGGAGGAGTAAATACACCGCCGTAAAATCTCAAGTTAATGCCCCCTCCGATTTTAAGCCCTTCCGTATATAAGCCCATCCATTCGCCAACAAAAATATTATTCCGGATATAAGCCCACCCGGATATTAGCCCCCTCGTTTAGAGGCTAATCTAATGTATAAGTAAAAACACTTTCATTCTGTTCCGTTCCAGTTGTTCCATTCGCATCATGAAGTGTTTTATAGATGTTTTTGAAATAAACTCTCCATTTATTGTGACGCACAGTAAATGTATCATAAATGTAACGTTTATAGGCCCATCTACTGTAAAAGTGCAAAAATACGTTCATTCTGTTCCGTTCCAGTCATTCCATTCGCATAAGTGAAATAAATTCTCCATTTACTGTGACGCGCAATAAATGTTTTATGAATGTAACTCTGGATGCAATGGCATATTAGCCTTATTTTGTTTCTAAGATACGTCTAAGATACGTTTTATCTCGTCGTTCCGAAATATTTCTTATATTCCGATTATAAGCCTACCCGAATATAAGCCCCTCCATTTATAAGCCCGCCAAAAACTCCTAATGAAGCTGTGTGATTTTACGGTATAAGTTTGTGAGAGGGAAAATGTCTTCCCATTGAACTGACCTGACTTCTTCTCTTCCTCAAATACTTCAGCAAATCTCCATATGGTACATATTCAACAACTAGGAGTATGGGGTCATTTACAGTACAGCAACCTAATAGGTTGACAATGTTGCTATGGAAACCAACGGATTTCATAAGTTGGATCTCTCTGAGAAAATCTGCTCTTTCTGGACTGTTTTCATTATCTGCAAGTGGAAAAAAATGTTTAAAATGGTTTGACCATGAAAAACATATTTTTAACCTTTCTCACCAGAGGTACAATTTATTTAACAGAAGGCAGCAATAAGATTGAGGATTGGGGATTCATATTAGATGATCGTCATTGCGCGATAATACGAAATCACACAACCGAAATTTACCAAAACATATAAACTACCTCATCGAATTTGCCTTTTTATTTCTCATTCACCAGTGCTGAATATGATGAGATGAAGCTACTGAAAACACTTTTTTTAGAAAAGCGTTTTATTAGTTTAGACTTTTTTTTTCAGTTTTCGTGTTATCCACGTCGACAAAGACCTTCACAGATTTTGCGCGATGTTAATTCTGATGTTTTAACTTTTATAATGTAAATACTTGTTTTGTTTTAAATACTGTAATTGGTAGTCCTAGCTTTTAGTTGAAAAGTGCATGCTTTAAAACATTTGAAAGTTTAAGCGCTATAAAATGTTATTTTTCCTGTCCCAGTCCCAGTCCCAGTCACTGTCACTTACACTATCACTATCACTATAACTATCACTGTCATTTTCAATATCACTTTCACTATTATAAACACATCCTTATTATATCAGTATTTAATGAGCGAAGATCAAGTCACATTTCATTATCAGATACAGTGTCAGTAGAAACTTGCAGTTGAACATAAGCAGGCCTGCTTAATGCTGTAACCAAGAAATACAGAGCCTACTCTTCGATTTTGCTAACTGTAGTGTTCAACTTAGTTCAGAAGACATTTTCATGTATCTGTGTACTTACTGTAATGAAGTGCTTTGATGGCCACAGTGATATTTGTATTGATTTTAATAGACTTCTGCCTTATATCTGAGTTTGACAAATGAATGACACTTTTCGCTGGTGGAGGAATACTGTTAAGGTAGCCCGTGTAGACTTTTCCAAAAGCCCCTTCTCCGATTTCCATTCCAAATTGGATTTGTCCTGGATCTATTTCCCATTCATCAATTGCGAAGGGCTCTCTTCTTTGCCTAATGAGAAAAATGTCGCTTTCTTATTTTAACAATTGAATTATTAACCCTAGTTTCTCCTGAGTTTCTTAATTAAGAATGCATATTCAGTATCAATCTTGCAAAATTGCCAACATTCGAGAAAAACAAAATGAATGGTCACTTTTTAGGATTTCAACTAACGGTTCAAGAGTTACGGCATTCTTGATTTATCCGAAGCTGTTTTAGCAACATAAGGGTTAATCAAAGAGGTCTTCGATACGATACATCGTAACTTCCCGTAGTGTTGTTTCAATATGTTGTAGATTTGAGAAATATATAGAGGAAAATCATTCATTTATCTAAAACAAATTATTTTTTTAAAGTTAGAAATATGATTAACCGTCCGTTAACTAATCAAGGCTAATGCTTTGCTCCACATTTTAACACAAAACTAAGTAACGCTCTTTGTATTTCCTGATCTGATCAAGGTAAAGTGAATCTCTAATCTTGTGCAGATACGCTATATGCATATGGGCTGTCCTAATAAGAAGTAAAGCACCTGATTACTGTAAGTAATTTCTTTGATAGAAGAAAAGAGGAGAAGAAATTCGATATTTTTAGACAACTAAATTGATCTCTGCCTTCTAACCACCAGTTCCCAGGTTCGATCCCCCGGCTCAGCTGAGTGTTGAACATTTGTGTTACCTTCTTTTCCGCCAAGGTTGACTCAGCTTTCCATTCTTCCGTCCCGAGGTCGGTAAAATGAGTATCGTCTTCTGCTGGGGGCTAACCTGCGACGGATAAGTGTCCCGTCAAAGGAGAGTCAATGACTCTAATCCGATCAACACTTCAGCAACCGGATATAAGCACTCAGGTTTGTATTCTTCCGTCCCGAGGTCGGTAAAATGAGTACCAGCTTCTGCTGGGGGCTAACCTGCGACGGATAAGTGTCCCGTCCAAGGAGAGTCAATGACTCTAATCCGATCAACACTTCAGCAACCGGATATAAGCACTCAGGTTTGTAAAAGTATTTAGCTTAAGATTCTCATACCTGACCATTTTTAGAAAATACTAAAGATGAAAAAATTAAATAAATTTGCATTTCTTACCGCCAAATGGCAAAACCTTCTCTTCCAGATGAGTTTTGTTTTGTCCGGCAGAACAACGCTAGCAAAAGCACTGCAAGGATTACCAACACACATGCAACGGAAGTAGCAACAATGGCAATGGTCGATAGTGGTTTCTTAGTAAAATAATCAACATTACCATCATCGACTCTTGGTGGCACTGTGTAAATAAACCAAAACAAACATGATTTACAGCTATTTCAAAGAAAGTTAAGACAATGACCGAAAGGGTTTAGAGGGTTCCAAAAAGGGGCTACAGTACGACAATTGCAGATGTTGTACAGCAAGTTTGTAACTGTCTTTTCAGCTGAATTAAGAAAACCTGAATGTATTAAAAAAGAAATTTTGAATAAACTCATTTAATTTCGTTAAAGAAAAATAACAATTGTATATCCCTATTACTCTACTGTGAATTTTTGGCATGTCTTGGATAACAACTGTACGCATGCACCAAAATGTAGCTTTGTCAATGAGGGTTTTATAACAAAAATGAAAGAATTACCATAAAAATTATTGATTTAAGCGAGAACTATTGAACGCAGTGTTAAACACAAAATACACATTCGTGTCAGTTATTTGAATTATTATAAATACAAAGAGTACAACATATTTATTGTTTACTCTCTTGGAATAAATTAGGGAAAGCAGAAAAGGTAAACATGTGTTTGCAATGAAGGAAAACACGAAAGCAATCAATAGATAAGTAAGCAATTCTAACTTACCAAACTCTCCGAAAAGCATTTTGGTCGTCTTTCCTCTTATTGCCTCATTAGCAAACACGGGTAAAACCTGTAAGAAAAAAGAATTGATTTTATGGAAGGTATATATTTGTTTGCATAAGGCAAAATAAATAACAGAAATATTGACGCTTTTGCGTGGGTTGAACACAATAAAAGTGCAATTTTACGGATTGTGTGCGTAATAAAAATTTCTTTTGAGCCTTTTGATTGTTAGCGGTACGAGAAATTTCAACCTTCAGAGATTCTTGAGATAAGTCACAAAATTTCTTGAAAACTGTCTACTTCAGAATTTGGTGAAACGAAGAACGTTTTATGAATCTATTTTTAAAGACGGTCAAAATGAATGGCCATTTGAAAGGGTTTCAGTGTTCACACACTCTAGCGAGCCCGCAGTTTATAGTATCTTTTTTCTAATGAAAAGATGGTTGCAACCATCTAATCACCATTGTCTTAAAGGGATTCTCCGCTGCCCAACAATATTAATCTTGTGTCCATTTCGAAAGATTGAATTTCCCGCGCGCCGCCATTTTGAAATGTGACGTAATATGGTTGCAGTGCCAGAATCCCACTCGTGCAAACGTTCAACAGCGCAGCTATCAAACAAGCTCAAATTTTCGATTTCCACTTTATTCGCAAATCGCATGCGAACGTCCGCAAAACATCAAACATTGCGAACTGATCAAAATCGCAATGCAAACGTTCGCATGCGAATTTAAAACAAAGGATCGCGTGCGATTTGCGAATGATGTGGAAATGGGGCTTAAAGACCTGTTTACGTGGAGGTGAGGTATCCCAAGTAAGTATGCGGTCCCCAGGCCAGGCAAAGACCCTCGCCTTTCCAGTTTTTTTCAGTGTGTTTACATGAGAACTGGGCGGCCCCACCGAGGTAAGTTGCCGGGTTATCAGAGTAGGGGGATCTTACCTCCCAGGGTGACGCTTGTGGTGGGGACCCCTATATGGGTTATCGAGTTTTAATTTCCCCGTCAAAGCAATCCCTCGGTGTTAGTGCCAAAAATGAGATACAATGCTGTAATAACAATGCCAAAGCTGCGATGAAAAAAAGACAACGTCAGTGGCGTTTGTAAATCGCAGTACAGGACCCCGGGGTTGCATAATAGCTATAGACCCTATGCAAAAATGGCGGCGATTTCAATACTCATTTGTCTACATTCAAACTAGCCTTACTACCTGGGGTGCCTCATCCACCTGGGTTATTTCACCCACCTGGGGTACCTCACCCATCTGGGGTGCCTCATCCACCTGGGTTATTTCACCCACCTGGGGTACCTCACCCACCTGGGGTGCCTCATCCACCTGGGTTATTTCACCTACCTGGGGTACCTCACCCATCTGTGGTGCCTCATCCACCTGGGTTATTTCACCCACCTGGGGTACCTCACCCATCTGTGGTGCCTCATCCACCTGGGTTATTTCACCCACCTGGGGTACCTCACCCACCTGTGGTGCCTCATCCACCTGGGTTATTTCACCCACCTGGGGTACCTCACCCACCTGGCATGCCTCATCCACCTGGGTTATTTCACCCACCTGGGGTACCTCACCCACCTGGGGGGCCTCATCCACCTGGGGTGCCTCATCCACCTGGGGTGCCTCACCCACCTGGGGTACCTCACCCACCTGGGGTACCTTATCCACCTGGGGGATGTACCTCACCCACCTGGGGGGATGTACCTCATCCACCTGAGCTGGGTTATTTCACCCGCCTGGGTTACCTAACCCACCTAGGGGGATGTACCTCACCCACCTGGGGTACCTCATCCACCTGGGGGGATGTACTTCACCCACCTGGGTGGATGTACCTCACCCACCTGGCATGCCTCATCCACCTGCGGTGCCTCATCCACCTGGGGTGCCTCATCGACCTGGGGTGCCTCATCCACCTGGGTTATTTCACCCACCTGGGTCACCTCACCCACCTGAGGTGCCTCATCCACCTGGGTTACCTCATCGACCTGGGGTACCTCATCCGCCTGGGTCACCTCACCCACCTGGGGTGCCTCACCCACCTGGGGTGCCTCATCCACCTGGGGTGCCTCATCCACCTGGGTTATTTCACCCACCTGGGTCACCTCACCCACCTGGGGTGCCTCATCCACCTGGGTTATTTCACCCACCTGGGGTACCTCATCCACCTGGGGTACCTCATCCACCTGGGGTACCTCACCCACCTGGGGTGCCTCATCCATCTGGGGTACCTCATCCACCTGGGGTACCTCACCCACCTGGGGTGCCTCACCCACCTGGGGTACCTCACCTACCTGGGTCACCTCACCCACCTGGGATACCTCACCCACCCGGGATGCCTCATCCACCTGGGGTGCCTCATCCACCTGGGATACCTCACCCACCTGGGGTGCCTCATCCACCTGGGATACCTCACCCACCTGGGGTGCCTCATTCACCTGGGGTACCTCACCCACCTGGGGTACCTCACCCACCTGGGGTACCTCACCCACCTGGGGTGCCTCACCCACCTGGGGTGCCTCACCCACCTGGGGTACCTCACCTACCTGGGGTACCTCACCCACCTGGGGTGCCTCACCCACCTGGGGTACTTCATCCACCTGGGGTGCCTCATCCACCTGGGATACCTCATCCACCTGGGGTGCCTCATCCACCTGGAGTACCTCATCCACCTGGGGTGCCTCATCCACCTGGAGTACCTCATCCACCTGGGGTGCCTCATCCACCTGGGGTGCCTCATCCACCTGGGTTATTTCACCCACCTGTCGGGATGTATCTCACCCACCCGGGATGCCTCACCCATCTGGGGCACCTAGGCATTGGCGGATTGTGCTCCTAAAAATGGCATATTATGCTACTTGCAGTGCTCGAAATTTTGTCAAATTACCAAAATTATTCCAGAATTGCCAAATTATACTCATAATTTCCGAAATTATGCCTACAAAATGACGTAGATTCTGTACATATAGGCGCGCAAAAAATTTATTATGTTTTTCAAATACGTTCTTGTCGTAAATTTATTTATATTTATGGCAGTTTGTCTCGGCCGTCAGCTGTCCATATTAACTGCTCGCATCTCTGAACCATTTGTAAAATGCCTTCAGTGATTTAATGGTCACAACTGTACATACTAACTGAACCAAAAGAATATAGTGCTCTTTTTTATATAAACTAACTCATACTATAGCGAGCTACAACGTGGAAATTTAATATATTTCTATAGAAAATACACCATATTTACTAAATTCTGTGAATTTCTACTCCTAAATGTGCTAAAGTTTGTTAATCATGCCGTGGCAGTGCTCATTTAAAAAATTTTGCTTTTTTGCTTCAATTAATGCCAAAAATTATGCTAGCACAATCCGCCAATACCTAGTTACATCACCCACCTGGGTATCTCTGTCGGAAACTAAGGTTAAGGCCTAGTATACATCGTGCTATCATCGCGTGCACGGAACTCAATTCAATTTGGCACGGTGATAACACGGCCTATACATCGCATCAACACCGCACCAAATCAGTCCACGTGCCAACTTGTTTTGTGCCGTTTGAAGTTTATCGGACTTGTTTTGCAAATGGTGAGCTGCGAGGCAATAATTTGGCACGGTGTATAAATTGAGCCGTGCTATCACCGTTCCGCACGGTAAGATTGACGGTGCTCTCATCTGGCACAGCACTTTTTGGGACATCAATTTATACATCGCGCTTTTACCGCGCCAAATTGAAATAATTGAGATGTATAAACTAGGCCTAAGAAACTTTGATTAATTATTAAGTTGTTAAATTCAGTATTAGAGCAACGTAGACCTGTCGGTATTTGTCACGAAAAGTGGCAAGACACGTGAATGCTTTAAAGGATGTGTAAAACATGATATACGTCACCATATAAAGGCGCAACAACAGGATTCACGTTTGGTAATTTTAGTAAAAGAATGTAACCACCTAGTTTTAGTTTAATCATATTTGGAAATTTGGAAAGTTTAAGAAAAGCATTGCAAACTGTATAAATATGTAAGTAAATATATGAAAGGCTGAGGTACTGCGAAATAACTTGTCAGTGAACCAATATGATCAGGAGCAAGGATAGAGCCAGAATTTGCAGTCGCAGACAGCTCATTTCGTCCGGATTGGAACGAAGCGAGGAAAATAAATACACCCGAACGAATCCTAGTGTATTTATGACGCTCAAAAACTGTAACTCAATCCCAACTCCAAACATTCCAAATTCAAATCAAATAGTACATGTACACGTAACACTTGCTGGCTGACAAGTGGCCAAGGGAAAGAGTTGGTATGTATCATATCCGCTCACTGACAAGTTGATAAGTCTACGGTTTGACAAAAACAAACCTATATTGTTGAGAACATAGCCAAACCATGTGAAATTAAAAGTATGTATAAATATAAGCGATTAATTCAATAAAATCAGTGGGTAAATGATTCAGTAATATAACCTGAGTGAATATTGTTCTTGTGTGGGTTTAGACTGAATTGATTGTCAGTGATAAGAGGCAGTTTCCCACACCTCACGTACCTAGTGAGCCCCACCCCCCTGGCCTTAGGTGCCCTATTTTCATGTAAAAACAGTACTGAAGTAAAATCTCAAAGCGAAAGTCAGTCAACAGAAATGACCATCGCCTGTCCCGCTACTAACAAAATATCACTAAATTGTACTTTCTTCCCTTGTTGCTTGAAGTGACTGTCAACAACTACGGTACCTGAACCAGAAAAGGCACCAGTCCATTTCTCCTTTCCAAGATTGACAACAATAAGAAAATTTCGGGGGGAATCTGGGTCCGACCTAATATAAGCCAGGCAAGACTCATCCGAGTGAAAAATTTCTAGTTCCAAACCTCTAAACGCGGCTTTATTGCGCCGTAACGCCGCAAGTTTCCTGAAAAGCTGCAGAGTAGATGTTGGATTTTCCATTTGCTTTTGGACATTGAGACCACGATAGTTGGAGGCCAGCGGCAACCATGTCGAAGCACTTGTATTCGAAAATCCAGCGTTAATGTTCCCTGACCATTGCATGGGCGACCTAGCCTGGTGATTCCCGCGATAATTACCCGGGTTTTCCGCTTCAGAGATATCTGCATCCATCATTCCAATTTCTTCACCGTAATAAACGATCGGTGTACCAGGTAGAGTAAGAACAAGAACAAGTAAAGCTCGGATATACTGTTCGCCAACTCTGGATCCCAGTCGTAGGTTGTCTTGTGTTCCTGTAAGCCAGTTCATCCATCTACCATAAGGCACTGCGTCAACATATTGTTTTATCAATCTTTCGACTTTCGCGGCGTTGAAATTCGATTTCAATTTAACAAGCGCGAAGTTTAGAGGAAAATCGAGCTCGTCTTTATAGCTGCCATAATAGTCCATGATGCGGTTGATATCTTTCAGCATTACCTCCCCCATCATTAGATGATAAGAAGGAAACGCATTCATGTACTCTCTCCACTCCCCAAGGATTTCGTGTGTGTCGTGCATATCCGTTGTACGGCTGTGGTCAGTTTGTTTATACAATGGCTCGGAAGAATCATAGCCACGATATTTGTATTCATTTCGCCACAAAGGATCTTCAAAGAACTTGGCAACACTATCGACTCGAAATCCATCCACTCCTTTATTCATCCAGAATGCAAGAACTTCTTTTAACGATGATTTGACATCTGGATGATTCAAATTCAGGTCTGGTTGTTCTCGAGCGTGCTGGTGAAGATAATACTGGTTGGTTTTTCTATCAAGAGTCCACATGCTTCCAGGCACACCTCCCCCCACACTAACCCAGTTATTTGGCGGTCCTCCCCCTGGTTCATCCGGGTCTTTCCACACATACCAGTCTCTGAAATCGCTGTCTTTACTTGAGCGACTATTAACAAACCACGGGTGCTTGTCGGACGTGTGGTTTGGAACAAAATCAATTACTATCTTCAGGTCTCTCTCGTGCGCTCTCTTTACAAGCTCTTCAAAGTCTGCCATACTGCCGAACAGCGGATTTATGGCCATGAAATCGGAAATGTCGTACCCTTGGTCATCTCCTATCATTGGTGAAGCATAAAATAAATTCAAATACAAAACCTCGACTCCTAAGTACTTAAAATAATCCAGCCGTTGGGTGATGCCTTTAATATCACCGTTCCCATCGCCGTCTGAATCCTGAAAAGACCTTGTGTAAATTTGATAAATGATGCCATATTTCCACCAGCTTTTGTCTCTGGAAAAACGTTCTGCATTTTCTGTATTCCTTCTGTCATTTTCTACTGCAATAGTCTTCGCTAAGTTCCTTTCAATAGTTTGAAAATGTACTGTTCTTTTAGTCTTAACTGTGTTCCTCAACTTTGTTGCAATGGAACTTCTCCAATATTCGTTGTTTATTGGTCCTGATTTGAACCCGACCGGCACGAAATTGTTCTTGTCCACGGACCAGCCCTCATTACTCACAAATTGAACATAAAAAGAAACAGCTGCTCCTGCTGTTATGAGTAATATAAGAAACAGTTTTCGTTTCATTACAAACCTTACGATTGTTTTCATATTTCCCTAGGAACAGGTCAAACAGTCTCGCAAAAACACTTAGAACTGATCCTAATCTTGCGTTGACAGATACAAAACGCTATAATATATTATTGTTGACACCACCGCTATCTCCTCGGGTAAAATTCCGAAGAAAACCTTTTGTCCCGAAAAGCGGGTTACTCGTTAACTTTGTTTGTGTCATGAAAAAAGCAACCCCGATAATAACAGGTTATCCGTCGTACTGCGAATTAGCCACGAGGTGTAATCAAAATTCTTTGAATAACTCCGATGACCACATAACTTGAAGATTCTCATATTTCTCATACCGTATACATATATTCTAAATATATTCTAAACACATTTAACTCTCGCCGTGCGGACACCTCGCTGGCCCTCGCTATTACGGACTCTTGCTAATATGACAGAAAATGTTGCTGCCCACGAAAAAGTAAGTACAAAGTCGTTAAGAAGAGAGTACACTGACCGGCTTCCCTGACATAGATGCCAAGTTTAAGTGACAGCCTGGCTGGAGATTTTATCAAGCACTATAGACAAAACTGATAATGAGGCCTTCCAAGGGCCTAGGGGGGTTCAGATGGGTTAAGTGGAAAACGAGGAGTGCGGAGTGCGGAGTGTGGAAACGTGGAGTGTGGAAAACGCGGAGTGTGAAAAATGAGGAGTGTGGAAAACGCTGAGTGTGGAAAACGTGGAGTGTGGAAAACGCGGAGTGTGGAAAACGCGGGGTGCAAAAATTTTTTTTATCTAACTTTATTATTTTTTTAATTTTATTATTTTAACAATTTTGTTTAGATTCCAGTGAGCAGCACAAGGAAGACTTTTCCTTCAGTTTGTAATTTTTTATTTATCTAACGCGTTTCGTCC
>JAODFW020588368.1:0-11740 GCA_027575235.2 Palythoa mutuki | reverse complement strand
TTTTTTATAAGAACCAGTAAATTTTGCCGAGGCTCATTGTTCTTAATTTTTTGGCGAATTCAGCCTCAATTTGTTCTTAATTTGTCCTTATTTCTGTGAGTGGATTTTATCGACGAAAAAACAAAATAAAACAAGGTAGTGGAAAATGAAATACCTTGCGCCACACATTGTATTGTACGACTGAATTTGGAGGCAAACTACCTTCATTGTTTGTTGAACAGTCTTCACAGTGAATGTTTGCTAAGTTTTAGCCAATTTTCTACCACGAAAACTTTCTTAGTTAAATCGTTCTTAAGTTTTGGCAAATTTGAGCCTCGTGTTCTTATAAAGTTGTTCTTATAAAAAAACCGTGTAGGACATGAAACTATGACAAACGTTTTTGGGTGTTATGAAAACTTTAGTCCAAATGTCATGATGGGCAACGAAACTAGTTTTGAAGTTTTTTTTTCATGCCTCTTTCATAAGATTTAGTAGGCTTCTGAATAAAAGGAACTAAACTTCAAAGCCCTTCCACAGTTTAACAGGACGTCTCTACTGCTAAAGGCAGAGTGTTTATAAGTGATGACCTCTTCTCCCTTCAAAACCATCCTCTCCACGCCGTAAAATTTATTTGATCCTTCAATGGCTTTCATAGTTTATACGTATATTTAATAAGACTTGTGTTTTCTTTGACTGCTCCCAGGTTTTTCCGTAATTTCCAGAAAAAATGATAACCTTGAGGTCCTTGATATTGCTTCAGATTCAAGAAGGTAAATGCAGCATGTTTATAAGTGATGACCTCTTCTCCCCTCAAAACCATCCTTTCCACACCGTAAAATTTATTTAATCCTTCAATGGCTTTCACAATTTAAGCGTACTTCCATAGATCCACAAAAAGCTAAATTTATTGAGTTTTCCTGACGGGTCACTGGTTTTTCCGTAATTTCCAGAAAAAAATTGTAACCTTGAGGACCTCGGTCTTGCTTGAGATGCAAGAAATGAAACTTAGGTCCTTCATCTTGCTTCAGATGTACGAATTGAAATTGTAGGTCATTTGTATTTGTTTTATGGAGGAAGAAAAATCATAGATCCTTCATCTTTGTTCAGATGGAAAAAGTGAAATTATTGGTCCCTCATCTGAGCTCAGTTAATTGGAAAAAGAGAAATTTTGTTTAACTCCTTTTAGGCTGAAGAGGTATAGCTATGGTCCTCGAGTATGATATAAATTAAAGACAGGTGGTTGTAGGACCTTCGATGTAAAAAATAGGGGAACTTGTAGGTCCTTGTATTAGTTCAAAAGTTCTCCTGCCCTTCAGCTTCGTTCAGGTTAAAAAGTGTGATTTTATTGACCTTTCAGCTCAGCTCAGTTCAGGTGATACTGCTGGTCATTCATTTTCGTTTATACCAAAGAAACAAAAAGTTTGGCCCTTCAGCTTTTCTAGGTGAAAGATGTGAATTTTATAGGGCTTTCAGCTAGCTAGGTTCAGATGAAATGATGTTAGAAGTCTTTCAGTTTTGCTTCGGTGAAAGAGGTAAAGTTAAATATATGATTAATAGTATTATGTTTTGGATGTTTTATGTATTTATAATCATTGTTTTCTTTTCCTTTGTTGTTGTTGTTATCCTTTCGATTTAGGCCCTTCAGCCTGTTCTAGATAAAGAAGTAAACTTTACTGGGGTTTTCAACTAGGTTCGGATGCAAGTAATGTTATAATTATAATTCTCAGTTTTGCTTCGGTGAAAAAGGTAAAGTTTAGTGTATGAGGTGAAGTGGTAGTAAAATCTTCTAGCTTTGTTTAGGTGAAAACAGTGAAGTTAAAGGTCTTTGATCAGATGAAAAGAGCAAAGTAATAAGTCTTTCAGCTTCGTTATAGAGAAAGAAATGATGTTTAATTGGTTTGAGATATTAAGAGAAAGAACTGCAAAATTCAAATGTAAAAAAGTAATGCAATGACAATATTGCAGATTCAGTATAAGGTAAGAGAAGTAATGTTGAAGGTCTTTCATCTTGGTTCAGATGAGTCTTTCAGCTTAGATTGGTCATTGTAAAAGAAGTCTTTCAGTTTGGCTCAAGAGAACGAGGCTCAGTACCTAGGTTCTTTAGCTAGGTCCGGGTGGAAGGAGTAAAATAATAGGTCTCTCATCACGGTCAGATGAAAAGAGCAAGTTATAAGTCTTCCATCGTTGTCATGGTGAATTAAAATAAGTGATCAATAGCTGGTCCCTTCAGCTTGGTTCAAGACAAAGAAGTTCAGTAGAGGTTCTTTAGCAAGGTTCAGGCACAAGTAACTAAAGTCATTAACATTGGTCAACGCTTATACTTAGCTTTCCAAACCAAATCTCACTACATTCTTATTAACTCTGTTAAGGGGGGATTATAGCTAAAGTATTGGTGGATAGTTAGGAAATTGGAAGAAGTTTTTGAATAAGAAGAGTATTGATTACAAAACGCCAAACCGTTGCTCCTATATAAATAATTATTGTAAATCCAAAAAGAAAAAAAATAATTTCAGACGAAAAAAAAATAGATAGAAATAAAAAATAAAAATAACGAAAATAAAAACAAATGATTTAGATAGAAAAAGAAAAGTTTCTTTCAGCTTCGTCGTGGTAAAAGAAGTATTGCAGAACTATAACTAGAACAAATTTTGATCAATCATTTCTACAATTTGCTAATTTGAGTTATCTAGCGTTTGAAGGTTTTAATGAAACGCTTGCAATTAATCTTTAAGGACAAAGTTTCACGCTAGTGATAAATTATTTGAATTGAGTGCCCACTTCTAGCAACATTACCAACACACAAAAAAGCAAAATTGTTTTTAAATCGAAGCAAAGTGTCTTTAATAATTAGCTTTTATAGTATTCATATATAAATTCTAGTCATGCATGCAAATAGTTTTTAGAACAAAACATCTCCTTGTTATTGTGAATTTCTTTCTTTATTAAAGTGACGTGAAAGATAAACTTCATAGCGCGAGTAAAAGAGACGAGCCATTTTGGTGTTTTTATATCTGCTTGAGTTGATATTCAATTTATAACAATGGTGTTGTTTTGTGAGATTTTGAAGCAGTTATATCTAAAACTGCATGAAATAATTTTAATTCTATTTATATCATTTTCATTGAAATGTGGAAATCATTTCAAGAGAATAGTAGAAAAATGGTAAAAGCAGATGAAAACCAAAAGAATCCTGACTCTTACTAAATAATGGCTGTTCTGTTTACTTCGAAGAACCATAAAGCTCATGAATTCTCTTGACTCAGTTGGATGCATAAAAATAGACCTTCAAAATAAATTTCCCTCAACTTTTGATAACATTAAATCAACAACTAACTGTTGCTCGTTGAAGCTATATTAATGTGTTGCCTTCATACGCTTTTCTTGTCGAGATACATAATCAGAAATGACTTGGATCAGAGTCATGCAGTGGCCAGTTGCAACAGTCTTTGTACCACAGCCAGTTTGCATTCGGTTGAAACTTTATCAGGCTAGGACAGTGCGATCCATTGCTCAAAAAGAAATAGAGGAGGCAAAAGAGGCAAAAGCATCTCATGCAATTGTTGCTGGGAGTTTCGCAAAAGTAGTATCGAAGATTTGCACGACATGAAGACCTCACAACCATATAAGCACGTACTGGCTACATGCAGATTGGAGCTTGTTAAACTTCTCCGAGTTAAATTAAACTTAACTTTAGTGTTAAGTTAACGACGTTATCATACAAACTAAGATCACAATAACACTGCTTGTAAGCCTTCTTTCTCGTATTTTTTCACAGTTTTAATTTTTTTTCAGTTTTATTGAAGTCTTAACCACGAAATCGAATTCGATGAACAACGAAAATTTTTTAGTTGTGCAAACGAAAAGCACATCGCGATCGCTCCCACCGGCCATTTTGCATGCGAGCGTTTTATAAAGTTGCATATTATTTATATGTATAAATGCAACCCTTTTAATTTACCGGGACAGATAACATTTAAATTACACCAGGTTGGATTATTTAAATTGTATTTGAGGGACTTACCTTCATCTACTGATTTATACATAAACTTTCTACATAGACCAGCACGTGTTAAGATAATTCAATTGGAAGAGGAACAGATGTCTCCAAACCTTCTTATATAACTATTGCTTTGAAAGCAATAAGCGACACGTAAATCGGAAACATAGTTAAGTTTAGCGTCTTAGGAAGATTAAAACTTAGTTTCTCTCACAAGGATAAACGTTTCTCAAGGGCATCAAGAAGAAACCGCGACACCACATGTCAGACCGATGTCAGAAAACTATAACAACATTTGCATAACTTCGGCATTAAATTTCAAAAAAATATGGAAAAATCTGCAGCTCAAATAATTTGGCAATATAGGTTAAAAAATTGGCTGCAATTGTTTCTGAGTTTTGAATTGACAGAATTAGGTTCTATTCTGATGTCCAGACCTCTGCAAACTGCAATATATGTAACAAGTTTTCACTGTCATTCAACTAATTCAATCGTTGTCTACTTCTCTGAACAGATGGATACCTTAACCCAGACAAATTATAAGCAGGGTTCTCTAAATGATTTGTTATCAAACTAGAGACTTTGTGATATTTCTTTCTTTGAGTTCAAAAAGTACTTGAATCTGAGTTCATAGAAATCCAAAGCACTCGAAATATTTCTCATAACAAGTTTAATGAAGGGAATAAACAAAAAGAAACTGTTTTCTTCAAACAATCAAATTCAAATACATAAAGCATATAATACAATAAAAATATCGTTTTATCGTTAGTGAAACATACACTAGTCTAGGTTATTTTTGTTTTGCCGATCGATCGTTAAATATGAAGATTTAGTTTTTGTCAGAGTTATCAACTAATCAAGACATAGTCTAGAAAGGTGAAGCCGTGCAAAACATGGAAAAGTTTAACTTTTTGTGAAATTTTAAAAAAATGTAATCTCGCCAAGTGTATTCAATCGCGTGACATTACACAATATGCACAATATAATATGACGTATATGGAGCCCATTTCGTGGTTCTAACTACAACCGCTGTATATAAAACTAAACTACGTACAGGTTTTAAAGGGCGACTGAGGAAAAATCTGCACGACCTAGACTCATCGCTATAAGTTAGAAACTTAAAAAGGATTTAATTTTTACTTTTAACTCATTCGATCTTTTTAGTTCGTTGCACAGCGCAGAACTTAATTTAAACAAACAAATTTTTAATGTCACAGACGACGTTTCCGAAGCGAAGAATTGCAATGTGGTCCATTAAGTGAAATATTTTTATATTCAATTCACTAATCAAAGGTACTGCAACAATCACCGACATTAGTATCTTGATATCTAATGCATTAACCTTGACCTATTCAGTATTAGACAACGTCTAACGTCCGTCAAAACTTCTCTTTGGGTATTGAAAACATTGTGTATACATTCATTGTAAATTTGTATGCAGTGAATAAATAGCACATAGAAATACCATAACTGCCATAAGAACAAATTCGAAAACTGAATCAAACAGGACTACCAATATATATCAATATGATTTTAGTTTCTTTTGCTTTCGCCGTAAGCGATAGTATTCATTCGAGCAAGACCGAGCTCTGCGTAACAATTGAATAGTATGAAAGTACGAAGTTCACAAATTACTGAGCTTGATGCATGTATATACCATATGATTTCGGACATTTTTCTTATAAATGCATCCGTTACTAGCAAATCAGAACGCTCTACAAAAGCTGTATTGCGGTTTAATGTGCAATACTATAACACTTCAGAAACAAACACAAATGGTAACTTTGTTGTTGAAATTAATTAAAAGCGTAATAAAATTATATAAAAAGCGAATCATATAATTAGTATGAATAAGCTTTATATTTCAAGTGAAGTCAGATCGTACCTTCAAACAAAAATCTTCAAGTGTACTTTACTCGAAAAGGTTTCAAAGTTGAGAGAACTTTCCAATATTCCCCTTGGGTGAATAACTAGAGACAGTCTCATATTAACCGAAGTTTTACCAAAACAAAACCTTGTGTCTTTATGAACGCGTTTCAGCGTAAAAACTAAGCGTTACAGATATGTATTTTTTAGGTTTATTGTGCATGTAAAATCACTGCCTTTTGATTGGTCCATCGCTAGCCTTGTCAGTCTTCATAACAATGGAAGGAGGCGGAGCTAAGACTAAGATAGAGTTCCGGGTTTTCCAGGAATTGGACAATAGATTTGACCTCGCTTTAGCCGAGGTCAAAAATATTTATAAATAGCACTTTCAGAACTAGTCAAAAACACAAAGGATTTGAGGTTTATTGCATGTAGATTGAATAAGCACAGCTTCACTTTTTAAGATTTGTTCCTTTTTTGCAAAACAAGTCAAAAAATGTTTATCTTTTCAAATTGAAGCACAACACATACTCGTGTTGCGTGATGTATGCAAATATCATGGTGTTTAACTATCGCTGGGTTATTTAAATTTGCCGAGCGGTGGAGGCGGTTGTCAATAGCAACTAGCAATGAGAAATGATATCGACAAACGGACCGGTCGTTACGGTTTTTGCAGCCAGAGAAAATAAAGGCTCGTTTACGACAGTGGTGAGACGGTTGGCTGAAATTTCTAAAAAGATTGTCTTAGTTTTTTAATGCTGATGAATCGCTTTAATCTTTGCGGTCAAAAGGTTGAGACGCTAAAGATGGATAAATCTTCTCTGCTGTCTGTAAATGCGTTGATCAGCAGGAGTTGTCATGTCGCGTCACGACAGACCAGAGAAATGTTGGCAAGCTGCGAAAAAAAAATCATAGTTTTGCCAAGTTGAAGATATCTTGATCTTCTTATACACAACGCTTGGCAAAGCCCTAAAATAAATTAGCAGTAAATTGGCAAACATCGAAATTCTGTTAAGGTGAAGAAACAATTCATGAATCTTTGAAGTTTCGTAAAATTTAACCCTTGCTCAAATGCTTCAACAAAACGTTTAGTAATGCTCGCAGTGTATGGAATTAAATGAATCTGGATAGAGTTGCTATACACGATTTTTTTTTATCACAACAACTTTATAAGTACAACGAGGTTAAAATTTGCCAAAATTTAAGAACAATTTAAGAACAAGCTCAGGCTGAGACGAAAAGTAGGAAAGTTTTTGCGGTAGAAAATTGACTAAAACTTAGCGATACAGCATAAAAGAGAAAAAGATTCACCGTAAAGACTGCTCAACAAACAATGAAGGTATTTCGCCTCTAAATTTAGCCGTACAATACATGTATGGCGCAATCCGTTTCACTTTCCACTACCTTGTTTTATTTTGTTTTTTCTTCATTAAAAACAGCTCACAGAAATAAGAACAAATTAAGAACAAATTGAGGCTGAAATCACCAAAAAATTAAAAACAATGAACCTCGGCAAAATTTACTGGTTCTATTAAAAAAAGCGCATATCACTAAAAGTCTGAACAATTACGCAAACATTTGCGAGTTGAAATGGATCAAATGAGGCTGCCTGGAAATATATTCCTGTTTTCAAAACTTGTAAAAATTATGAAAGTTCGATAAAACTTATTTGTAAGTGTTGAAAGTAATTGAATAATCATTGTTTTGTTTTAGTGATAAATATCTAAATTTGTGCGGAGACAGAACTCAGAAAAAAAACCGAGCTCCTGATGGGACACGAACCCACGACCTTCCGTACACTAGTCGGACACTCTACCACTGAGCTATGGGAACTCATATGGCGAGCAAGGTCACAATTGGATTATGACACACGGACTGTATCACACAAGTCACTTGAATGCCAAGGCATATGTGTCAAGCACGCACTGGTTAACTAGTGGGTTAAAAATACTATTTAGCCCGTCAAATTTTCTAATTTAGCCCGTAAAATGCGTGACAATGCCTGAAAAAGTGATAATGATACTGTATTTAGCATCAGTTGCGAAGGAAGTGCTAGTTGTCCGCTCTTTCTAGCCAGGCCAGACTGCTAATGTTTAATACACCCCTATGCAACAAACGTGGCGTGTCTCACAGTTTCACCTGGGAGATTTTATGTTTTAATCAGGGAGATCAAAATTTGACCAGGTAAATTTTTAGAACCGCCCAGAAGGTTTGTTTGCCATAATCGCATCAGGTCGTGTTACATAGGGATAACGGCTCAGAACTTGGCGTGGAAGTGGAGATCCGTGACTGAGATATTTAGGCCTAGATTTTACATCGTGCTATTCGGCACGAGCTCATTTCATTTTGGCGCAACGATAGCGCGGTCAAAGCACGATGATGATCTATAGATCGCATCAACATCGCACCAAATCAGTCCACGTACCAATAAGTGTTGTTTTGTGTCGTTTTTCTAAAACTATTTCGCAAATGAGTACGATAATTTGGCGCGATGTATAAATTGAGCCGAGCTATTACCAATCCGCACGGTCAGATTGACCCTGCTATCATCTGGCACAGCACTTAATCGGGACATCAACTTATACGTCGCGTTTTCACCGGGCCAAATTGAAATAATTGAGTCCGGTGTGGCGATAGCACGATGTAAAAACTAAGCCTAAGCGACATTTACTAAGAAATTCCTATTTATTTTTATAATTCGCATTTCTTTTTATAAGATCAATCTCGTATGAATTAACGACGAGGCTCAAATTTGCTTGAAACTTACTGGCTAACTAGTCAACCTAAAAACAAGTTAATGTTCAAAAGACAGCCGAGCCACGTTTTTAAGTTTTTATTTCAAAAAACAAGCAGAAGTCGCTACTTTATTCCATGGCCAAAAACCAATTTCCGCACGTTGTTGTTATTACACGGTAGCCATAAGTGAGTTACAAATTTTTGAAGATTGAATTACATGTGTACATATCATAGAAGAACAAGTTTTTTAAAAACCAACCGAGGCTCAAAGCAGAAATGCAGAACAGTATTTGTTGCTACTTGCACACAAACGACTATTATTTTATTTTCATGCAGAAGAAATCGGTTGAGAACTAAAAGGAAAAACCGCAAAGCTGATGACGGAGCAGGTTCGTTCTTTGCGATTATTTCCTTCCTGTTCACAAGCTTTTCAGTTACTTGGAAATCTCTTTGAGCTCACCGAATTTACCGAATTAAACACGAAAATGTTGAAAATAAGAAAGCGACCTTTCTTGCTACTGTTTACAAAATAAGTGTTCAAAGATCTGCTTTAACTCTATTTCTACACCTAATTATGCAGTTCACTAGATTGTTTATATTTTAACGCCGTGACTAACTTTTCGTGGCAAATTCTCAATGAATCTGAACAAGTTGAATGAAACAAGTTGTTTCAATGTTTGTCTTCAAGAGAAGAAATTATTTATGTTATTCGATTCATTCTAACTTTGGAACCAGCTGATGAAACTCTATAAAGTGAACATTCAGTGTGTTTTGAAGAGTAGAAATGATTATTGTTATTCATTTTAACTTTTGAACCAGTTGATGAACTTTATAAAATGACCATTCATTTTGTTTGCCTTGAAGAGTAGAAATGTTTGTTGTTATTCATTCTAACTTTTGAATCAGTTGATGAACTCTATAAAATGACCATTCATTTTGTTTGCCTTGAAGAGTAGAAATGATTGTTCTTATTCATTCTAACTTTTGAACCAGTTAATGAAACCCTATAAAGTGACCATTTATTTTGTTTGTCCTGAAGAGTAGAAATGATTGGTGTTATTCATTTACCTTTTTAACCTAATTATGAAACTATTAGAGAAAGATCATTCTTTGCTTGTCTTGAAGAAGAAATACTCAATATTTTATCAAATTCAGTTGACATGATAATTCATTGTTACTATAAGATTTTAATTCTCCAACGGCAAAACTCCGACTTTTTTCAAGAGTTAATATAACAACTCTCGCAACACATAATTTTAGCCACCATTTGGTTAGATGTTACTAATATTCTGTTTATGTTTTAAAGAGAGCTATTTTAAGTCAGGACGGAAAATGCTTTGATTTCTGTACGATTAATTGTTCATTGATCAAATTATATTTTTTGTAAACTACTTTACATACCTCTGGAAATAGCATTATAGAACTGAATTCACATGATAAACTGTGAAGCGTTCGGGGAGCAGCGCCGAAAACAAGTTGACTGCAAAACATCTCGCCAAACAATAACAATATACAGATAAACTGCCAATATTTATGATTCCAAGAGCAAACGCTGACCAATCAGAGAGGTCCTTGCAGCATTTTAATTTTCCGTTGTTTATCGATATGTTTGTATGATATATCGGAGTCACGTATACCATGTGAGTGAAGTTTACACTTTATTTATTTGTCGTTTTATATTTTCAAAACGAAAACACGAGCTCATGCTTTCATTTGCAATCCAAAACAAAGTTGTCTTCATAAGACTGGTTTTAACATATCTGTCTGTTTTTAATTGTGCAATGTTTTAGTTGCGTGCATCGGGCTGTTGTGTACGTGTTAGTGTAGTGGGTGGGTGGGTGGCTGTCTTCAGGCATCGGCATTGAGCGCGCCGCTTCATCATCCATAAAAGCCACACATATATTTGAATTAAGTCCAGCAATTGAAAGTGAGTGCGCTACATGGAATGAAAGAAGATATCTTGATTATATTTGCATTCTTCAGTAAAAATGGTAATATTCACTTTCCTACTTGCAGTAAAAACTTACAATTACTAAAGAAACGATCTTTTATGCAGTTTTTCTTGGCATTATTAAGGTTGCAAAGAACGTAAAAATACTTTTGAATTCAGAGTTCTTTCTGATTTTCGTTTGCGCAGCAGTTGGCATTGAGTCAGAATACACACCGGAAAGTTTTAGAATTCATCTCGTGATTTTGACAAACAACAGGTCAACAAAACTACATTTTTCGAAAACCTTTGTACGTGAGTCAGTATTTTCAATACAAATATATTTGCATAAACACAGAAAAGAGAAATCTGAAAGATCAATCCTTTATAGCATTTTGTTATGTTAATGATAAAAACTGAATGAAAGCTGATGCTCTTAGCTTTAGACATTTGTTATTAAACATCATCTGAGGTCTAGAAATTTATATTTTATTGCACTAGTAAAACTTCCACTGGTAAAAATTTACTAGAGAATCTTTATTGGCAAAAGGTTTTGGCAAGAAGAACATCTTGCACTATCACAAACAATATCCCTTCAGTACAACTTTATCACAACTTGAAGTCTAGTAACTTGTCTAGCAGCAAATAAACGTACAAAGAATGTCCTCCCGTTTGAACCACTGCTCGAAACCCAGTGGCAAATCATTTTGTTTATCTTGAAGACTAGAAATGATAGGTGATATTCATTTTAACTTTTGAATCAGTTGATAGAACCTATAAAGTGACCACTCATTTTGTTTGTCTTTGAGATGAAAAGTAGGTTGAAAAAATGTTCATTGCTTAAACAAATTCCTTGTCAGATGTTTGTTATTTAATAAACATCATCTGAGATCTAGAAATTAAGATATTATTCCACTAATAAAACTGCCAGCAAAAAATCTTCATTGGCAAAAGGTTTTGGCAAGAAGGACATCATTCACTATATCAAAAACAATATCCCTTCAGCACAACTTAAAGTCTAGTAGCTTGCTTTAACCGTTATATATATCTTGCTAAAAGTCAACTGCAAATAAACTAAGAATGTCCTAGGTAACTTGCAGTGAACCACTGGTTGAAACCTTTTAAAGTGACCATTTATTTTGTTTGTTTTGAAGAGTGGAAATGATTGGTGTTATTCATTCTAACTTTTGAACCAGTTGATAAAACCCTATAAAGTGACCATTTATTTTGTTTGT
>JAODFW020587361.1:0-11743 GCA_027575235.2 Palythoa mutuki | reverse complement strand
TACAGTTATATATATATATATATATAGTCATTTATTTGTGATTTAACTTCACCAAAAAAAAAAACGTAAAGAAATATTTTTTTGTTTTTTTGTCAACTCTGCCATTTTTCTAAATACTGATCCTAAAAACAAATTTTAGTATTATTTAGGATGACTTTCTCTGCCATGAAGAAACTGATACCAATGTTTTCCAAAAAGAAGTAGGAAACTTTTGTAATTCATTCAGCAACATTTCTTTCTCGCTTCTTCGAGTTATTTGGTTCCAAAATGTCTTAACTTCATTTTGGTTTGAATTTTTTTATTAATCGAAAAATTTGAAAATTTAGATGAGATAAAAAATTGTACGCTTTGGACAAAAAACATCTACTATGCCATACCTTAATAATTGTAGCTGTTTTCGCGTCAATTTGCGTTGATTTACCTTTCGTTAGCTTCTTGTTCTATAATCCTTTCTATCTAAAAATCAGCAAATTTATGTTCTGCGGTGTTGAAAGAAGTCTATATTTAAGACAGTTAAATAAACTTCCATTTTATTTTTGTATTAAGAGCAGGCCTTTAATTTGTGAACGGTACAACTCAAAATTAAGGCAAAATCGCCGGCGCTATTGTTAAACTCTACTTTTTCTTAATCTCTATTTATGAAAAAAGAACCAGATTCAGCCTGCTGAAAAGATCAATTTGTTGATCCTCTCGAAATAATAATTAAGAGAGCTGGCTATGAATCCAAATTGTTTGAGGTTGTTATGCTGTAAAACCTCCCATCTTTGAACTGGAAATTCCATCCACAACAGCAAAAATAGTTTACATCCTTAGAAATTTATTCCTTCATAATAACGAGGACGCGTTAACGTTATTTTCTAGCTTTTGTAGAAAATAATGAAAAGAAACACAATACATGAATTCTTGTTTGGAATCTCTTCCAGGTGTGTCCTTCTAAACTCAATAGTTTGCTGAGATTCTTGAAAAGGAAATTCAGACATTACCATTAGTCATTACATGACAAACCACTGCAGTTTACAATGAAGCAATATCTTTTCTTTAAAATTCTAGGACCAAATAATAAAGGCTTGACTGTTGTATACTAAAGAGCGACTTTAATTCTAAGCTTGGTTTATCTGGATTCGCAGAATGTACTATACTTATTTTACTCATCTACCAACTCAACTTACTTACTTGAACACAACTGAGATATATCACGTAAGACATCATTGAATACACGAGAACTTAAAGTAAATTAAAACGTTTTAGAAAAAAAGATTTGGACATATTATGGCAAAGAAATGCTCATAAAGCTGATGTAACTAAAGTAAGAGCAGAGCAAAGTAGTAGATAGAGAAGAACAAAGTTTGAGCGCCTTCCGTAAACATTTCATTTTTCTCACTAGTACAGTTTTTCTAGAAAATCTATGAAATAATTTTTTTTGTTCATAGTTATCACTTCTTAGTCTTTTAAAATCTTTAGAGTCCATATTAAACTTTGCACTTCAGCTGATGCTGTCGTGATTAAATAGTTTTTGTTAGTTTTTATTAAATGGTCACTTTATCCTCTTATCAGTTAGATACAAGAAATGAAATTCTTTTGGTAAGGTTTTATTAAACAATTGTCCGACAGATTTTCAGTTCGTTTTAACACGCCGCACATGATTTAAATTGTTTCGGTTAGTTGTCAGTGCAAGTGTTTTGCAGATGGTTTTCTGCAGAAGCTTGTAATTAAAGAATCATTTCGACACTTGCAATCGGATCTATCGTTTTCTTCATTACAAAATGGAACGAGCCGAATTCTTCCCTTTTTTGGAATATCCTAGCAGTTAACGTTTTCGATTAGCTAGATTACTTTTTCGTGTAAAAGTATTTGTGTAAACATTAGGCGAGGCAAGTTGTTTTAGATGCTCAAATGAATGGAATGGACCTCGATCAAATAGAGTTTCAAAACCAAATCGGGTTAACTCCCAAGGAAAGAACATTGCTCTCTTAAGGAGTTCTGAGCTAATTCTGTCAGTAGCTGCATGCGTGCAAATTCGTAAAGACGAATTATTTCAAAGAGGAAATTTTCCTTTATTAGTTTATTAAAGCGTTTGTTTATACAAGAGATTCCTGCAATGTAATCGAAGAACAAACCTGTATAAACACTACAAGATCTGCGTAAACAAGAAATGCCATTTTGTTCGCTAAACTAACTCTGCTTGAGAGCAAAAGGCGTGAAAAGTGAAAAAGATAAATATTGTTAACTTCTTTATTTAGTTTGTGTTTATGCACAAACACTACTGGGGAGAGAGCTAAATGTTCTCGTGTGTGGGTTTTTTAATAAGAGGTGGGTGTAACGTTAATTTCCGGTTTACTATACTGGGCAATCAAACCTCAAGAACATTACTTGGCCATCACTAATATCATCAAACGTCGTTACACGAAAAAGCATTTTAATAAAAGCTGTTCGATCTTAGTACATTTTAGCTGAGAGCTTTCGTAAATTTCAATCTTAAACTTAATTCAATTCCGTTTTGGACGCAGATTGAATGCTTGAAATCTTTTACAACTACCTTTCTCCCATACTGTCTCAACTAGAAACTAGAAAAAATTAGATATGGTACAATATTATTGAGGAAATGTTCGCTAAAATAGATAGCTTTTTGACTCTCATTCAGTCTGATTCAGTCAGTTTTGATCGAATTTGATTGTCCTAGATTCAATCACTGCAACTCCTTACTTTAGTTCCGTTGGCTTGCAACTGGGTCGTTATCACTTGATTATTGATTATTTAGGTAACTTGAAGTGATTCCTTCATATATGTGAAGTAACACATTGAATTGCAAAGAATCTAGCTGATAAAAGTGATGGTACGGGAATCAATTATTTGTGAACGTGACCTTCAACTTCTTGTTAAATGTTTTGCGGGCGCCCATTTCCTCATAGCTTTTGCGGTTAGAATTCTAAAGATCACGTTCATGACTTTTCTGGTCATTGAAGACTCTCTTTGTGAGAAGTGATTTAGATGGAAACATACAACAGAAATGATGGCTCAGTTATATTACACCACAGGCACAATATATGAAACTAAATTATGACTTTCGGCTCAAGCTACGTTGAATAAATGTTATTCATTAATATGTATAATAATAAAAAAATAGTTGGAAGATAACTGAGTACAAAACAGATTCTTAAAGTTATTTTTGCTTGGAAATGTAATAGAAAATCTATTTTAGGAACTCGAAACTGTGTGTATTGGAGTGACATGCTCACTGTATGATAGTGTACATTTATCGCGTCCCTTGTATAAATTTAGTCCCGTCCTATATCAATATGTTTACGTGTCTTTGCTTTGCTTAGCTTTAACCGCAATAACTTCTTTCAATGATTTCATGGAAGGACTAATAAAACCGATGAAGAGATTTTACAAGCTTGTCAATTTGTTGCTTTACGTTTTTGGTTGTTTATGGTTATTAATTGGTTCCCTATTGCTATAACTGGTGTATAAAGTCTATAAAATAAATTTATGATTATATTCAGTGTTCAAAGTTGGTCTCGTAAGAGCTGTGCTTCATAGCAGTATGGTGATATTGACTGCATCTTCACTACATACTTGTATTTGGAACTAAATACTGCTCTTTGGGGGAGAGAATGTATAGTAAGACAATGTTAACAATTTGGCCGTTTTTGGCGTCCAAAACTATGACTGTAATATATGAACTTACATCGGCTCAAGCCTTGCGCACGGGGTCACTAAAAAACAACTTACTTGAGTGTAGCAAATTAAGGCAGAACTTGATCTCTGGTCTGGTGATTGTCTGTAGGTTCTCTAGACTGAGGCAAGTGAAACTGAGGAACTCGGTATCAATAATAGTATATCAACGGAAGAAGGGTATATTGCGTGCTTCCCGTATGCACGGAGTGACAACTACCAACGGGTGGTCAACTTAGAGGCATTGAGCATGCTTAGGTCGCTGGCCGGATAAGCTTAGGCCATTTCATGTTTCTTAAAGACATTGATACTAAGCAGGTTTTCATTTCCTTTGGCTTGTAACTGCACATGAAGCTTGACTAAATAAAAGCCCATAACAAGTTTTATTAGGTGGAGTAACTTTGTGAAAACGTTTGAAGCATTTTTTTATTTGTTATTTTAATCATAAAGCGGTGACAACAAGCCGAAAAGAAGCCGGCTCTATCTTAGAGGCGGTACTGCTTTAAACGGTTCAAAGCGTAAAAGTAATTGTGAATATTTTCACAATACCAGTGAAACTTGCCGTCTTTAATTGCCCAAATAACTCTTTAGAAAACCTCACACATAACATTAACATTACGCTATAAAACTCCTTTGTTTAGTAACTATCGTTCCATAACGACTTTAACAATTTTTAAAAACAAAAATCATTTACCGTCATATTCAACCTGATAACTGGAGTTAGGAAACTCGCAAGATTTCGTTTCGTAAGCTATTAATCTTTGGGTTTACTCTCCTTTTCCCAAACATAATGTTTTATTTTAAAGGAAGTATTTAGTTCAGCTTTTGTGAAGTTCTCTAGAGGCCTCGTGGGTAACACAATAACAGTAATTAATTTTTCACCAACTCTGTACCAAGGGCAAAGGATTCCGACATTCGACTAAATAAAGTAATTAATTGAATCGAAAACGATCTTTGTTTCGTGGTTTAAGTCTTCAATATCACCAACGCATACATCTTGAAGTTTGTAAATAGTTATCAGATTTCGTTCTTAATCAACAGTTTAATCAACATTCAAGATTATTTGCAAATTTACTTTGTCACATGTAGTCTCTAAGGATCTTAAAATCCCAAGAATTTTCTTCATAAAATAATCATTTTTGACTCTTCAAAGCGGAATGTTCATTCTAATTTTTTGCTATTAAGTAGTTGGAAAATTAATTGGCTTGTAAAATTAAATAATTTAAAGAGGTGGAATAATTTATAGTTTAAACCATTAATAGTTGCTTGGCTTCTGCTTTACCGCCGTTTTGAAAAAAGCGAATTCTGTAAAATAAACATATTTTATCTCTCTGTAGATCCGTTTTTCAAAAGTACGTTCATTGCACTCGCTCTTCAGAGCTGCACCACAATAAACAAATGGACACAAAATTAGTTAGTTTTAGCACTTCAAATTACTTTAACTTTAAGACAACCTCAAATCACTCTAAGATGCGATATTTTTTTACGCTTTTATTATAAATCGCGGCCTCTGTATACCGCCGTGTGTAATAATGATTCTCCAAAACAATAGCCTTTTTGATCCTTTGTTAGAAATCACGCTACCACAAAATTATGGTCACGATTAGATTTAAATCGATATTTATTTTTATTTGCTGTCCTTTGACGGATGGAGTAATTTTATTGGTTTACCGGCTTAACTGTAACACTGTCAGTCACAAAATACTTTCTACTATCACTTTTTGAAAATAGCTAAAAACGAGTTGAAAGACAGAAATGAAATGACTGCAAAACCGCAATCACAAGATCAGACAATAATCAGCAATTAATAAGAATGAAAATCTTGCCTATCAATTATTGCCCGAGCTAATTTTAGCGATGCTCTGTCATCAAGATAAATTTTGATAAACGGATCAACATTTTTAATCCGTGTTTGTAATAATTACTCTCGCATTTAGACCATCACAAAACTATTTCACGTCCAGAATTCACATTTACTTTGAGAACTTTTGCATTTTCTTTAAAATAAATGATCAAAATATTCTTAACATGGTAGCGTACGTGCAGCTATCTATGGTGATGGCGTGTCACTTTACACTCCTTTCTGCGTTTTCTCATGAGAAAGTCGTGGTGAGATACACTTGAACATGTCAAGTCAGGTGCTATTTTTCGCACTGAAAACTATCCCAATAATCGCTAAAGGAGTGATGACACGAGCACAAAAATTCCCACATTTTTTGCCAACGCATAATTTTCATACTCTAATAGGTTATAAAGTTGGGATATCTAACATAGTTTATGTCCCGATAGGCTGGACAATGGCGAGGATTGCTAAAGGAATGCGCTGAAACCGCTTTGTACGTGATTCTAAGCTTACTCAAATATCCACCCAAAGGTCAAAGAAGGATTCCTATAAAGCGCCAAAACTCTTGTATTATGTGTTTGACATTTATCATGACACAAACTGATCTAAGTGAGTCAGTTGTGATTTCGTGGTATAGACAAAACTCGAAAGCACAAATTACAGATTTATCCTTCATCCAATTTGTATTCAGAAGCACCCTCAGTCAAAGCTCTTTTCTTGTGTAATGCATAGAACCAAAATAAAACAAGAAACGTGTATTGGCAAAGAATGAGATGTAGAGAACACGGATTATATGATATATGTCTGACATTCATAGTCCGAAGTTCCGGAAAAAGCGATGAAGGAGATTTAACAACCTGTGCATTTGATGATATCAGGTTATTCGCACTGAAGGCGATAAGTCTCCTTTGAAAATGGGCTTACGATCACGATCCTATTAGCTGTAAGTAATACATTCGCGATAGGGAAAAAAGAAATTCCCCAAATAATACTGACGTGAAAGAGGTAAGTGAAGAGATGTGAGGTGTTAACTGCACAATTTCTGGCAACAGAACTTTTTTTTCTGACGCAGACGGTTCAAGATCGAGGAATGCCTTGTTAGGACGGGTGTTGAAACTGCGCCCGGTCTATTAGGCAGACAGAACAGGTAGTGAGGCAGACGAACGTCATGAAAATCCATGGACAGGTAGAACACATACTTTAAGCAGGAACTGTAAATAAACCTGTAGTTTATGTGGCGTTTTGGTGTAGATATAGAAACAGCCTTACACCTTCTTTATTAACGTGATCACATCTCTGTGAGATGAAAGTGTAAGGTTTGGTTATAACTGATAATTTTCTGAAAACACTTTATATTTTAGTAAAAGTGTTCTACTGAAGTAATTTTGTGTCACTAATTGATTTTCAATAAGATGGCTGCAGACAGTTACCCAAAGACAAATATTATTTTCCTAACGTTCTCGAAGGAAATGGTTGTCTAGAAAATTCAGGTAACAAGACTTTACTTTATTCGTTGTTCACGTCAATATTTTTATCATTTATTTATGAGACCTTTTTAAAACAGTTAGAAAAATAACTGTGCGGTTTTTGAGAAATGCCAAGACTAAAGGATGCGAAATTATCACAACTGCAACCTTTTAATATAAATGGTTAAAATTCCTTCCAAACTCAGGCAACCGCTTACGTCAAGCAAAAAGTATGTTAACTTCACAAGCTTTGACCACAACTTCCAGTGTATTTTCAATCAATTAATATATTATATAATTTAAAGGAATTCTTAAAACAATTTACAAATTTCTGTCTAATCCAGACCAGGAAAATTAGCATCGATCTTTGGCCAATCTTATGAAGATATTCTTTTGATTTTCCTCTGAAGGGAAAAAAAAAATGATGCCATATGGCTATCATATTATTACGATACAACTATAAGAAGACCCTTCAGTTAGCAAGCGTCTTTCAATCTAAACTGACAAAGCATGTTTTATATCACAAAACAAGTCGAATGAAGACAATGATATTTGGTGTAACAAAGCGACTACATTTACAACCAATCTGCAAATCACGGCATCATAGTGCTTGCGTTTTCAGAATGATTAATTTTAAACATATATATTATTATCATTTTTTAAAATTGATCATAAGACTACCCTTGCCTTTTCTAAACTAAGTTCTGAATTATAGAATGCGGAAACATTGTGTCTATTGGGATCAGAAATATAAATCAAAGAACTATTGTTTTTTATCGTTGCCAACATCACCAATATGAACTGAGAAGTAATGTTAACGATGTTACTGACAATTATAGTAAACGCTAGAATTTTCCAAACTTTAAATTCTTCATTACAAAAACGATCAAGCCATTACAGGATTTTGTCTGTTTTTGCTTGACTTATATTCACTTTAATAGGTTTTCTTCTGCTAAATGAAAAATCACTTGATTACAAGAATCTTTTTTCTTTCAAGTCTATAATTGCGAGCAATTTTCAATAGCTACGCAATTTGCAGCGTAAAACTACTGAACTCCGCCAAAATCTGCAGGACATTTGCAGACCAGAGAGACATGCTGCCTTATTCGGACATCATTCAACGTTCTCTGATTTGGTGGATTGCGTGCCAACACGTATTTAGTAATAGTCCAGGCCGTATATGAATATGACTGTAAGTTTATAAGACGCGGATTTGCGTAATTTGTTTCGTATAATATTAGTTCTGCTCCATTGTAATTGTGTGAGTTACCTCTTTTGCAAACAGCTGCGCACTGACAAGTCCTTGCTCAAAGGATAAAATATACTGTCTGCATGCAGATCGAGTATATATCATAATATATAATTTGTACGCCACTGAACCATTTTCTGTTATCGTATGTCTAAATAATTTAATTCATCTGTTTTATTTCTCTTTTTCCATCTCAATTTAAGAAATTGTATACATTTGTAAAATTTTATTTCTCTCCAGTACGTACTAGAATTTTGATCATAGGGGTGCTATCACAAAAACAACGATTTACAATTACAAATCGTTTGCCAGTTTAAAGTTAAAATTAAAATTAAAAGGCCTGCGAACCAAACCTTTCTGTTTATTATAACTAAGATTTATTGTTTTCAAGATATAAATGGAGCTATTTTATCATGTTTTATAAACAACTATAAGTCTTAAAGCCCTTAAATTGTTCGCATAACTCATAAGTTTTCCTGTTGAGAAAAATTCTACCCTTTAATTCATCTCGTCCAGATGTGCTAGCAATGGATTTTCCCAATTATCATTATATAAGCTCCTCAGTTGGAAAAAACATTTGATCTATTTCTTCCAATTATAAGAGATATTCCGAAATAAAAGATGACAGCTTCTGTGCAAAAACTTCTAATAGTTTAGATAGATTACCTTGTTTTCTTCAGCCGGGTTTCGTACATGATTTAAGATAGACAATGAAAATTATAGTGGCTGCGAAATGCTTAGTCTATATACAGAAGAAATTGCTTATGGTTGTTATAATTGTCTTTAAATGTTTTTTTTTTTAAAAAACCTGCATCAGATAAATGTACTAGCAGGAATGGCAACTGTTTTATTGACTGATTTTTAACAATCAAACGTCTTCCGTGTGTCAAAAACGGTTTAGTAGAACTTATCGTGCCATTTTTTTAGAGCTCCGGACTAAAGAAGTAGAGCATTTAGAACATTTTAGAAATTTTAGTTAACCAATACAGTAACAGATGCATACAACTTTTCATCAAAAAATTATAAAGCACACAATGTCTTTTGGACACACACTTTATTTCTTAAATCCTTTGCTGTAATATACCCGGTGTTTTAAGGTAAATTCTCTTCATTGTCCCGTCACTTAAAGGTTTCCTTTTCAGATGCTTTTAATGTTGTATACCTTCGTTCCTATTTCATGAATCATGTACAAAAAATCTTCTGCTGAAAAAGTGAAACTGATGTATTTACAGATTCAGTAAACTAATCATATATTCTTTGTATATTCATACTATCATTGACATCTGCCTTAAAATGTAGAATTGTCTTTGTGTTTGCTTATGCGCAGGTCCCGTGCACTAGCCACAGGCCTTCAAACTAATTTCCCATGGTTTTTAGTTTGTCGGCCGGAAAGTTTGAATTATTCCACGTAGCTCTAAAATTTTTGAATAGGACAAAAGAAGATTCGCTTTTTGATAAACAATCTGCACTTAGAAAGAGCGGCAGGGGGTTGTTATTTTTAACCAAACAAAAAATAACTCAAGGAGCGAACAAGAAAACAAACTAGATTTGCTTTTTCCTACATTAATGGAAGGAAACGTTTAAATATTTGAGAGACAAATGAAATGTTTCCTAATTGGTTCCAAGGCAATCACCCACATAGACAAGATGGACACAGGTTTTGTTGTGAGTGACAAACAGGAAAACGAAAAATTGCTGTAGGGCGAAATGCTTGCTGAGCTATTTGTATGTGGCATCCTATTTGAACCAAACTGTTATACTAGTAGGGGTTAAAATACAAATTAGTTGAGGTCGTGTCACGCACCTTGAAATTATTTTCTTCCGGATTTCGGTCAAGGTGAAATCGCAGTAGAATCACTGAGGAGACTGACTCTGAATTCAGCTAATTCCAATAAGATATATCACGAAACTAGTCTTGTTTAATGGCCGACTGCACTTTAAAAGTTAACCAAAATGTGAGACTTAATTTTTTGTGACTTTTCTCGTACAACAAAAGGCAGGGTTTTAGAATAGATTGTTTACACTGTTTTGCGTTCTGTTTTGAAGCTATTGCATCATGAACGAAGAATGCTTTTTCGTACCAGTATGATAAGACTTAACGAGACTTTTCCGCTATGTACATGTGGTTTCGCCTTTTTTTTCGATTACAAACGCAGTATGTCAAGTACAAATAGCCAAATAGTGCCAAATAGCCAAAAAGCTGTTTTAATCCTCAAAAACTGGATGGGGTTAGAATAGAAATGAGTTCCTTGACCCTGAAGTGTTTGTTTTTACTTACTTTGCAAGCCATTTTATTGCAGTAAAATCAACCATGAACGATCAAAATTTGTGTTGGTATTTCTGTTGCAATTCAAGATTCTCAGGAGCTGGTGTTCACGACATTTTGGCGCAAAAAAATTGTCTCTGTAAAATTTTCTGTGAAATTTCTTTATTACTCAATACTAAAACACCGAAACAACTTTAATTTACTCTTTTAAAAAGCTAGTTAATAGAAATAAGAATTACAGTTGAACCTTCTCATTTAAAGCCATGAGAGCCGGTTATTTAACTTTAGTCAATTAAATGTAGCAACAGCGTTATACACGACTAAGATTTAATACATGCCGGATGACTGACACAAAAAGACGGAAAACTAATGAAATGTAATGAAAAATCTCTTTGACACACACAGACAGGGAAAGTGCTTTATTGTTTTGTTTGTGGTTAGGATCACAAGGTATTTATTGCTTTGCCGGATTTCCCGGCTCGACTTGACAGTGGAGTAATTTTTGAATTATGGTGACTGGACAATGGTTACACCCTGTGGGTACACAGGTCCTGTTTTCGTACGTGCAGTCCAAAACGTAGACAAAACTAAACCACAGAAAAACCAGTATATTTTCAACTATCTAACGATTTTGACTCTTAAAGAATTGAGCAAGAAAGCAGACAAGGAAAACTCTGTAGATTGTATCATTTTTGTGGAGCACAAGTCAGGAAGTTAAGTACGTAAGTCGCATATAAAGCGTGCGATTTAAAAATATTTGCTTCGTAGAAAAGTTAAAAGATTCTGGTCAAGTATGTAATTATAAGGTGCCAGCAAAGTAACATTTGTTAGCACAGCAAATGGCTGCAATAAAAGTATCTTACATCTTTAAGCTGTAAAGAAACTGAAAAATAAGTTTACATTACTTGAATGCGATTTAAAAAGATAACAAAAAATGGTAGATTTATGATATTTTTGTATATAAAACGAATTTCACAGGTATATTGAACTCTGTAAGCTTTTGTTCAGCTGCCGTAACCCGAATTTTGGTTTTGAACGGAGTCCCATTTGATTTTCTGCTTAGCTCTACTGAAATGTAAAGAAATGTCAAATTTTGGATTCTTTGTTTACTAAAGTCATCATCATCATCATTGTTATTATTGTTATTATTGCTATTACTATTATTATTGTTATTATCATTACTATCATTATTATTATTATTATTATTATTATTGTTATTATCATTATCATTATCATTATCATTA
>JAODFW020586354.1:0-11743 GCA_027575235.2 Palythoa mutuki | reverse complement strand
CGATGACGACGAGTTCATTCTACTTTTTGATAACGTGTTGAGGAAAAATCCGTGTTTTCCTTACTGGCAGTACAATCGTTTTGAACTGAATCAGTTGACCGAAGATGAATGCAAGGCTGAATTTCGATTTGGATTGGCAGATTTACCTCTCGTCAAAGAGGCTCTCCGAATTCCAAATACTTTCGTTTGTCGGAATGGTACGATCGCTGGTGGAATGGAGGGACTCTGTATTCTTTTACGCAGATTTGCGTATCCGTGCAGGTTGTCTGACCTGATTCCGAGGTTTGGTAGATCTGTCCCAGAACTTAGTGAAATTGTGGCAGTTGTTTGTGACCACATCCACGATACTTTTGGGCACCTATTAACAACTATGGACCAACCGTGGTTGCAACCACACCAACTGCAAGAATTTGCCAATGTTATACATGAAAAAGGCGCCGCCTTGAATAATTGTTGGGGATTTGTGGATGGGACGGTGCGTCCCATTGCAAGACCAGGCCACAACCAACGAATTATGTACAATGGCCATAAACGGGTTCAAGCAATTAGATATCAATCCGTGGTTACACCAAATGGCCTTATTGCCAATCTGTATGGTCCTGTAGGTAAGATTTTATATCTTATATGAATTCGTTTACAAGTTATAAAGTCAGTTGGAAAGGTATTAGCTGTTAGGACCTTTCTCCCTAATAAAATAGTAGCTCAAGCTGAGCTTATATTGTTCAAGCCTGAAAATTAATTTGCATCGGAGTTTTGTTTTTTGTTTAAACCATCTTAAAAAATGCTAACTAAAACATTTACTTAAATTTAAATTTGTTTATTTAATATTTATTTATTTTGTAATAAATAATAATAAGCTTTATGCGTATAGATTAATGTTCTTTTTTTTTTCACCTGCTGTATCTTGAATCAGATATTAATTTTTGTGTCTTTGTCAGGGTTAGGTAGATTTTAAAATGTTGAAAACCATAAACAGAATAAATATTATGAGCAGGTTGAGTTTAATTTACAAGTTCTTCAAAAACATTTGCAGAGGGAAAGCGACATGACGCTGGGATGCTCCGGATGTCTGGACTCCTGGGCGAGTTAGAACAGCATTCACACTCCCCTACAGGAGAGCCCCTTTGCATTTACGGAGATCCTGCCTATCCACATAGGATCTGGTTGCAAACTCCATACCGTGAAGCCAATCTTACTGCACATCAGCAAGAATTTAATGCCTCAATGAGTGCAGTAAGAGTTGCTGTTGAGTGGGTTTTTGGAGATATTTTACGAAACTTTGCCCATATGGACTACAAGAAGAATTTGAAAATTGGGCTGAGTCCAGTAGGCAAAATGTATGCAGTTAGTGCATTATTGAGAAATGCTTTAACCTGTCTATATGGAAGTTCAACCAGCATGTTTTTTTATATGAGGCCACCAACACTTCAGGAGTATTTTCAAATTTAAATAACTTTTATTTTTTGTTTGTTTGTCGAGTAAAAAAGAGTAAAATACCTTCTCATTCGAAACGTGGAATATTAAAAAACAATGCCACAAACCTTTATCTAAAATAACTTTTAATTTTATTTATCTCTGTCTATATATATAGAATATATATATTGATTCATTTATCTACCATTACTGCCGAGTTTTTGTTTAACACTGTAAAAAGCTGTCATCAAGTTTGCTAAAATTTTTATATACATATGTATGTAGTGATCAGTGATTTATTTCACAAAACAATATTTTTTTTTGTCAGTATTCAAACCATTTTGTTCAGAAGCTATATAAACATCAATGAAAAGAATATAGATTTCATAGACATTCTAAGTTTTGAAATACTCTTGAATAGTATTGGTGAGTCTGTTCTCGTCAAATGGTAAATCACTTTCTCTTCATGCTGGCCCCAAGCCATTTTTAAAAGCTTCTGACTTTGGCCTTACAGTTGTAATATCTGTGCTATTGAAAATAAAATGGAATAAACAGAAAAAAGAGGAGATAAAAAAATGTACTTGTTGAATTTCCATACAGTTAGAGGTAGGATTGAAGAGATACATTTTCATTGAGTTTATCCAGACATATGCACTGGCCTTCTATGTTATTCTAATTTAAATGGCAGTTATCTCAATTTTCTTCTTTTCAGAAGTCCAAATTGTTGCATCATTATAAACTTTGTATGACCATGAAAACATATTATCATTTAATATTATTTATTTTGTATTGTTAGTGTTATCTGCCCAAAATTCTAAGGAGTTGTACGTAGCTTTATGATTTAATTAACTAGTTTATATTTTAAGATTTTCGTATATATGTGTCTTTATATCTAGATCTCTATCCAGTAAATAAGCTCATCTAATATGCATTTTTATTTTCAAATGTTCTTGTTATATCAAAAATGTTTGAACCCAAACTGAGTGCAATTTTTCAAGGAAGCTTTCTGTATAATGTAAATATATGCCTAACCTGATAAAACAAAATAAGGTATTTCCCATTGGGACTGACCAGTCGATTGTGCTTCATGGTAATTCATACTGTATATATACCAGTGTATGGCTTTTTGGCATGATAAGAAATATATGATTTATTACAGGTTTTTTGACTGAAGTTAAAAAAGGTTTTGTAAAAATTGGTGTAGCAAACACATTTTAAAAATGTTTACATCTGCAAAAAAGGAGAGATAAAAAAATTGGTTATTCAAAAGTGTATGGTTTTTGGCATGATAAAGAATAAATGATTTATTACAGGGTTTTTTTTACTGAAGCTAAGAAAGGTTTTGTAAAAATTGGTTTAGCAAACATATTTTAAAGATGTTTACATCTACAACAAAGGCATTTTATTATATAAACACACATATTGTGTCAATTTTTGAAAATGTTTAATGTTTTTAAAATTATATTCAAAAGTTGTTTTGAAAATAAAATCTGTGGTTCCAGTTACCCCACTGACCCTAAATTTTTGGCACCAAATTGCAGACCCTATAATATTTTATTGCTTCTGTTGCCATATTTAATTTCTGAAATTAACTTTTCTTTCTTCCTGTCAATTATTTTTTATTAGTGGAAAATGAACATCCACTGTTTGAAAGCTCATACACTGACTATGGATACTGGTTTTTGTTCTGTATGTTGATATTGCTTAACTATAACCATAATATTTGTTGTGATATGGTCTTGTCAGATCATTCACCCAGCTTTTAGCCAAAACAAATGAGCAAAATATTTTCAGCAAGATAGGTTCTAGTGTTGAGCTTTTTGGCATGATAAATGATTAATTGCTATAATACAGACTGCCTACTGAAGCTAAGAAAGGTTTTGTAGAATTGTTACAAGTACAAGTCATTTATTATCAAAACATTGTTTTATTTTTCTAAGTTAGAAGCTAATAAAAATCTGAGATTTTAATTAAAACAAATTACAGTTAAAAACAGAAACAAAATTCATGCTGTCATAAATAAAGTCAGAAAATCTGCACTTGATGCAAATTGTACTGAGATTGTCATTTCTTAATACATTTAATGAGTTCACTGAGTGCAGCCATCATCTGAATGTTGAATGTCTGTTGTTGGTGCTGAAACTCTTGTTGTTGTTGCAATAATTGTTGCTGAAACTCTCTTTGCTGCTGTAAGTCAGCCACCCTTGCATCTAGTTCTCGCTTTCTCAGCTCATCACTGGCTTCTTGTGCCCTTCTTTTGAGCTCGATGCTCTCTTTAACCGCCTCAACTATAGAGGCATTACCTCTATTATACCTCCTTTTACTGGTGATGTTTCAATTTCCTCATCCTCCTCACCCGCTGAATTCGCCTTTCTCTTTTTAGTTTCCGATAATCTCTCCATAGCTTGCCTTCTCATTTCTTCAGCTGATGCCTTTTCCTTTTTTTGTTTTTGGTCTTCACTGTTTCTCTTCTCCTCCACCTCTGCCATCCGCTCCCTTATTTCTTGCATTCCTTGTTCTTTCTCACCGTACTCTACCTCTACTCCACTCGCTCTCATCTCCTCCGCTTCCCTTTTTTTAAAATCTTTCATCATTTTTTCAAATTTTTCCCTCACAGACCTCTGATTAACGCGTAATCCACGTTCTGATAGGTTGTCTGCGATCTCTGTCCAAGCAGCGCCTTTTTCTTTTGTGCCCGACTTGAACTTGTATGGCTCGATGGCCAGAACTTCTTGTATTAAAGCCTTTTCATGCGTATCTTTCCAAATAAACAGCTCTCTTCTCACACTCACAGCTCCTTCGTTTGCCATATCCTGCGTAATATATGAATAACACTATAATTGAAAACTGTAGCATTTAAGAAATAAAACACATACTGACATAATGATTTGAAAACACTTAAGTATATATCCGAGTTAAAAAACTCAGGCAAATTAAACTTTACTTTAGTATTTTTTCGATTTTGAAACTAATCTCGAAAATAAGTAAGTCCGTTTTTAGAGGAAAAAAATCTAACAACTGTAAGTGAGGCCTGTTTTTAGGGGGAAAAATCTGTTTGAAAAAAGGAAAAGCGATTGTGTTTTCATGATTAATTGAAAAATGTGTTATACACTTTCGTGCACAACAAACAACTTAACTAGCTAGCGGCTCGAAAAAATAATTTTAGTGGCTTTGTCGTCACTGAGTAATATTCCCAACGTTTTAGCATCGGTAATATTAGTTGATGTATTGTTTTGGAACTTTTCAGTGGATTATTACACATTAACTTTCGAGAGAAAACCATTAAGTGGTCATTAATTGAATCGAGAAACTTGCTGTATCAAACTAGTTGTCTGATGTTTAAGTCAAACCGCGCAGTAGTTTTAACCATAACAACGCAGTGCAGCTTTTAGAATATCATTTTATCATTCATCGCTCATTTCTCTGTGTGGAGATTTAGGCCCTATACACACTGACAGCCGCGTCGCTCTGTTCTGTGCCACTTGAGCTCTTTCACTGCAGCTCTTCCAGCCAAACAGTTTCATTTCTTTCCCTGCTGTTCGCCTCCAGGTCTCTTTCGGTCTTCCCATTCTTTTTCTCCCTTCAGGTTCCATATTAGCGCCACTCTTACATTGCTGCTCGGCTCTCTTCTTAAAATGTGACCGATATACTTCCAGCTCTAAGATCAAATCTGTGAGAATTTCCAAGTTTTCAAGACTGGAGAAAAATTTAGACGGCTGATGTTTACGAAGAAAAGAACCAAAAAAAACATTCATCTAAATTCATATTTTACTACATTCGAAGCTCGAGTTTATGCAAATATGGTCTTATTGTATATGAACTCAAACTCAACCACGTGACAATCTCATGTGCTGAAAAACTCTCGACACTATTTTGCGCGCCCAGTAAAAAGTACCCGATTCCATCTTGCGTACCTCCTCTCTGCAAGTCGAAGTTAAATCACTCAGATATATTTGTTTTCTATCTTTTTTCTTAAATCTCTATACATATACAACGGGCATCGCATGCGAACCGCTTTGTTGCCTTCTCGCAAGACGTAGACATACATGCAAGACTATTTCACATTTCACAGCTGTTTCAGTGACATCAGAACTACACTTTGCTTCGTCACTGACGAGCTCACGAGCATTTAAAGGTGCTCTGAGATTCACAATGCCACCGAAATGTTTATTGTATCACAACAAAAACTTTTCACGACTTTTTAATCATATATTTCTTCAAATCAAAAATTTATATTAAGTAAATGCGCTGGCAAGAATCTGTGCGCTCGCTGATGATAAGTGTTGGTAATAGGACTACATCCTGTCCAATTTGGAAATAATTGGATGAGAAAAATTCCGAGGACAGCAAAATTGGACGACGCCGTAGGCCGCCATTCATTAAACATTCAACTAAATTTTGGAGCTCTTTAAAGTATTCTTGTTGAAGCTATTGTTTCTTTGCCTCAGAGGTTCGTCTTTTTCTATCACAGGAAATCATGCAACTGTTTAAAACATTGTTTACTACGCTTCGAAATAATCGAAACAGACAGTAAAACTCGGTAAATCGAGCCTAGAAAAGTCTGAAAACTTCGCCATTTTCTAAAAGTTGCTGGTCGCCTCGCTGATGGGAGCGCGCGCCACAGGTGACGAGTGCAAGCTCTGATTGGTCAATTCGGTGCTTGCTTGAAAATGATTGGTTTAGACTGAACTCTCCTATTTTCTTTAAATTGGACACTTTGTATAAATGTTCCATGAAAGTCTTCGAAAAAATCGATCCAATTAATGATTAATTATATAATTAAGAAGCATAACGCTTGTCCGATGTGGCTAGAATAATAAATATAACTTTGTTGCACAAACTTCACAGAATGCATGGCTGCTAACGTTCAGGCTAACTCTTTTTGTAAAGGGTTTCAGTATGGGCTTAGTCCCTCTGACCCGCGAGGCCATAGTGCCCCATTTAGTGGCTGTGTCATTATCAGCACGTTTGTGCAACATAGTTATATGTAGTGTTGGTAATAGGTTAGTAATTAGAGTACAAATCTTAAGTTTGGAGAGAACTCTAGAAGAAATATTCATGTTGACACAAGCTTTTTCTCACGAACGGTAATTTGAGGGTCATAGGTTCGGTTCCCTTTAGGGATTCAGCAGTTTTTTCTTTTAAAAAAAGCTTGCGTCAACATGAATATTTCTTCTATAGTTATCTCAAAGCTGAAGACTTATACTCCAATTACAACTTATCAACGCATGGATATATTGAGCCTAAGCAGGACATAAACCCGATGTTCCATCTATAAGAACCAAAAAAAATAACCCATTCCCTACGTGAGTTCCTGTAGCTCAGTGGGTACAGCGTCTTACCAGTTAATAGAGGGTCATGGGTTCGATTCCCATTAGGAGCTCAGAAGTTTTTTTCTTCTGAGAAAAAGAAGCTTGTCAGTATGAATATTTCTTCAGTGGTCGAGTGGAGTCTAATTCGGTTAGTTATAACTAAACTTAATCCAACTTGTTTAATCGTAAGTAATAATAACTGACAGAATTGGACGAACACGAAGACCCATTACTAATTTATTATAATAATTATAATTTCCGAAAACTTAACTTAAGAAAAAACTTTTTGCAGATAAAAACATATTTTACTAATATGCATCCATTTATGTTATTTGACAATCTCCAAAGAAGAAATTACTTGTGAATTTCCAGCTTTGGTTTTCCGAAATTGGAAACAATTACCGAAAACCAAAGCCGGAAACACACAAGTAAGATTATTCAGTTGCTGATTGGTCAAAAATCCTGAAGCCAAGATTGTGATTGGTTTCTTCAACTGTCCCGATAACATATTGCCCATAACGATGTTTTTTGGATAGTTTTCCAAGATTTAGGAAAAATAGAGTTCAGAACGAGCCAATAAGATTTAACGACATTGTATTCGCTATAATAAATCGGGATATCTTTCTTAAGCCGGTGTTACACGTTGAAACTTTTAGCTGAAACTTGTGTGCAACAACGATGCGAAACGAGTTTCACCAGGCATTGCAGTGTAACATGTCGGTTTGGTGAAACTTGTTCCAATTTTTGTCGAGACAGGTTTCACGAAAAGTAGAACTGCTGTCTACTTCTGCAACAGTTTCAGCGATCGAAGTTGCGAGTTTCACACGAGTTTCACCATGTAACATCACTTTGTGAAACTGGTCTCGTCCGTTGTTGCACACAAGTTTCAGCTAAAAGTTTCAACGTGTAACACCGGCTTTAGTGGCCCTATCTCAATTATAATGACTACCACGTTTGGGGTTTCTTGGGTGGCGAATTTAAGCCCTTTACGAAATATTAAATCTGTTAATAACACTTCTCTGAATAGGTAAATAAGATTTATTTTTAATGCCAGACTGCAACTGACCATATATGGAGGTATCTGGTACAATAAAAACGTCTATTAAACGATAGGAAATATGTAACATGAAAGTAAAAATATAATGAAAACTACTCGCTTTTTTGACGTCGTTATCCGAAAATACGCGTGCCGTCCTGTCGTAATAAATTATTCACTGTGACTCACATTGCCACAGAAATTTAAGACTTTTTAAATCTACAAGTACGTTTTAATTTTCTTGCAAATACTTTCAATAATCTGTATTCTTTACAGATTTATCTACAAATTTATTTATCTCGATTGCTTGAAGCTCTACATAGTATAAATAAAATTTTTCGAGATAAGTTTTATCTTAATTCTACAATGTATTTTGTAATATTAGACGAAGAATTTTCGAATAGCTTTTGTACACGTGTCTCCCCACCTTCCCTAAATTTCTTAAGTAAAATATCATAATTAACATTTCTGTAGAGTTTTACATATTATAGATATTAGCAATGAAAAACGTGACTAATTAAAGCGAGTACTTCATAATTTGTAAATACCAATTAAAAGGGACTGGATTGACGTACATTAACAATTTCCTACAAATTCAGATATTCGTTTTGTTTTATCACGCACCTTAAAATTCCAATTAAAATACACCGTCGCAACAAGATTTCTGTCTCCAAAGCGCGAAAGCAAAAATAAGTTAACATTTACAGTTGGTTGTTTACTTTAACGAATAAAACGTGTTATTTACTTTGATGCACACTTTTTACAAGAACTTTATAACAACGAAGCTCAAATTGGCCAAAATTTAAGAACAATTCAAGAACAAGTTAAAACTGGGGCTCGATAACTAGGAAAGTTTTTCTGGTACAAAATTGACTAAAACTCGTAGTTTAACCTGGCGATGCAGCATAGAACCTAGAGATTCGCTGTCATTTATGCCCTAAAGAATGCTCGACAAACAATGAAGGTAGTTCCCCTGTAAGCTCAGTTGTACAATACATATGTGATACGACGCCTTTCGTGCTCCGATACCTTGCTCCTAACTTTGTCTTTTCTTCACTAAAAAAACGCTCAGGGAAAGAACATTTTAAAACAAATCGAGGCTAAAGCCGTCAAAAATTTAAGAACTATGACCTCGGCAAAAAATCACTGGTTTTTACATAACAGTACGTTGTTAAAACCGAGTATTCAGCCAGTTTCCCTGACAAGAACCTGGCCATTAATACAAAAGAATTAATCCCAGTGATATTTGAGATGGCACTGAATGAACCCAATTATCTCCCAGAAAACGTGCAGCTGTTTAGGGAAGCAACAGCATTAAAACAACCTCAGAACCAACTATGACAAATATCAGTTCTTTCGTAAAACAGCTTGCGAACAATGGTTCTACGGCATCTAACTATACTAGCAATTACGATTTCATATTTACAATAAGAATAACGAAACTACTAATTATTTAACCTCTTGGAGGCATGGAATGAATACAGAAAAAAAAACATTTAGTCTACCGTAAACTACACCACTTGCGCTGGTTTAAAACCATGGTTTATCAAACGGTTATCTTAATTATTTGAATTATTTTGAAATATCGAACTTGTGTATCAGAATTTTCTATTAAAAAACATGCATCCATTACTGCCTAAACCCAGTCACCTATTTTGCAACTATTTTCCATTTCTCGTCGGAAAATATATAAAGCTGACTATCTGTTATCGAAGAATCTTGTTAATATTGAGGGATACCACAAACCTCAGGCCAACAGTACTGTTGGTATCCACGAAGCAAACCGTACACGGCACAACAAGAAAAACGTAATACATGTCTTGGTAAGAGCCCAGCACAGAATATATACTTTTGCTTTCCCCGAAATGAAAAGATTCTTACAGAAAAAACGAAACACGTAGGCAGACAATAACAAACGCCAAAAACATATCAAGAAACATTTTTTTTGTACAAAAGTTTATCTGTCCACTGCACAAAAACTACACTGGTCCAACAGTTTTTATAAAAATCAGTGTACAAACCATACACTCGTTTGCAGTATCACGAGCGGTCCCCATAGTTTGTTTCGACATCACGGATGGTTTTTGGTGGTCGTCTGTCACTTAGCAACGTGATATTGCTGCTTACATCACGTGGTGGCCCTTTGCTGGGTTCGTACTATTTTGAAGTTCAGCAATTTCATGACTTTCCGTAACTTTTCTATGACCTTTCACAATATTTCATGACCATTCACAATATTCCATGACCTTTCACAATATTCCATGACCTTTCACAATATTCCATGACCTTTCACAATATTTCATGACCTTTCACAATATTCCATGACCTTTCACAATATTCCATAACCTTTCACAATATTCCATGACCTTTCACAATATTCCATGACCTTTCACAATATTCCATGACCTTTCACAATATTCCATGACCTTTCACAATATTTCGTGACCTTTCACAATATTTCATGACCTTGTACTGTTCAATTTTTTGCTATATGCATCAAAATAATCTTCAGTTACTCTTTCCCTGGCACATTAGCCAAGATGAAGGAAGAAAACAGCCGTTACTTTGAGATTTTTGTGCAAATGAACGAGAGTTTTTATGCTATTTTTGTACAATCCTATCTAAATTGTACCAATTTTCCTTGACTTTCCATGACCCTAATCGAAATTCCATGACTTTCCAGGCCCCAAAATGAAGTTCTAAAATTCTACGACTTTCCAACCCTGATAAATAAAAATTTAAAATTCCATGACTTCTTATGGGCTGGAAGATAAAATTTCACGACTTTCCAAGCCTGGAAAATAAAATTCTAAAATTCCGTGACTTTACAACTTTTCCACGACCCGTAAGAATCCTGTCCTGACCACGGCTTACGGAAAACGGTTATGTTGAGTTCAGGAAAGAAGCCATACTGCAAGTTATTGATTTAGACAAAGTTTGACCGACTTCCATCGAAAACCAGTCACGAGTCGACGTCCGAGACAAACCGCGAGACCGCATGTGTTACTACAAACGGTTGTAATCTTTACGTTTTTGACGTTTTTCGATAAGTGATGCAAAACCAGATGCTTATAATTTAAAAAGAACAGCCAAATAAAAGATGTTATACCATTACTTCATCTATCTAACTTTATAAACATTTCTTCTGCTCAAGTTTACCGTCCGGCCTCAATCACAATGAAGAATATCTTTAGTGTAGCTTTTGATGATCCGTGGCCTTACAAAACAAGTAACCCCACGTACGCCCCATTGGTGTGGTGCTAAGCATTTATGTACAAAATTGCTGCGACTTTGAATGACCATTATTTCTCTCATGCTCTGACTGAATAAATTAATTATTTGGTAAATATATTTTTCTTGCTTTCCATCCTTTGTATGTCTATCTGAGCGAGGAAGTGATCGTTTGGTTGTCCATAAAGCAGGCCACGGCCTCGTGCAGTTGTGCTAACATACACAGATGGACTGGTAAACTGGAACGGCGGTCACGGTTGACTGGGTCAACTGTCAGCCATGAGAGTGCATCGAACTGGTACAAAATAAACCTTTTGATAAAAGCACAAAACAAAAGGAAATAATCAAAAAATATTCAGAAACAGTTCTTCAGAAGTTCAATTTCATTTTAGTTGAACTATTTACAAATCTCTTTATCATACGTATAATACAAAAAAGGCAAGGACATTTACACACAGAAGTAGTGCAGTCGATACCCAATTAGCTCCCGTTTTGCGATATTTCTTTTTTATTCTAACTCATGAATAAAATGCGGAAATCTCATTAACGTGAACTGGATTATATTATCATAGGATGATATCATCCCTCAAAAATGTGCTGCCATTTCTTAGCGCAAAAAGGAGGCTAATTTGGTAACTACTTTACTACTCACAGATGCTAGATAAAGGGTTTGAATAATGAAAGTGTGGTCAAAAATGCTTTCGAGTTAGTCACTACCACATGTGTTTAGTGTTTAAGTTTAACGGGGATG
>JAODFW020585329.1:0-11744 GCA_027575235.2 Palythoa mutuki | reverse complement strand
TCACGTTTTCCCTAAGGCTAGTGTTCACGCTTTCCCTAAGGCTAGTGTTCACGTTTTCCCTAAGGCTAGTGTTCACGCTTTACCTAAGGCTAGTGTTCATGCTTTCGCTAAGGCTGGTGTTCACGCTTTCCCTAAGGCTAGTGTTCACGTTTTCCCTAAGGCTAGTGTTCACGTTTTCCCTAAGTCTAGTGTTCACGCTTTCCCTAAGGCTAATGTTCACGCTTTCGCCAAGGGTAGTGTTCACGCTTTCCCTGAGACCAGTGTTCACGATTGTTCATGCCCTCCCTAAGGCTAGTGTTCATGTTTTCGCTAAAACTTGTGTTTACGCTTTCCCTAAGGCTAGTGTTCACGCTTTCCCTAAAGCTAGTGTTCACACTTTCGCTAAGACAAGTGTTTAAGCTTTTCCTGAGGCTAGTGTTCACGCGTTCCCTAAGGCTAGTATTCAGGACATTCCTAAGGCTAGTGTTCACGCTTTCGCCAAGGCTGGTGTTCACGCTTTCTCTAAGGCTAGTGTTGACGTTTTCGCTAAAGCTAGTGTTTACGCCTTCCCGAACGCATGTATTCACACTTTCCCCAATGCTATTGTTCACGCTTTCGGTAACGATTAACGTTCATGCACGCTTTCGCTAAGGCCAGTGTTCATGGTTTCACTAAGACTAGAGTTCACACTTTCCCTAAGGCTGGTGTTCAAGCTTTCCTTAAGGCTAGTGTTCACGCTTTCAATAAGGCTTCTGTTAACGCTTTGGCTAAGGCTAGTGTTCACGCTTTCCACAAGGCTAGTGTTTATGCTTTTTTTAAGGTCAGTGTTCACGCTTTCTCTAAGGCTAGTATTTACGCCTTCCCCAAGGCTAATGTTCAATCTTTTTTAGGGCTAGTGTTCACGCTTTCTCTGAGGCTAGTGTTCACGCTTTCGCTAAAGCTAGTGCTCACGCTTTCCCTAAGGCTAGTGTTCACACTTTCCCCTAGAGCTAGTGTTCAAGCTTTCCCTAAAGCTAGTTTTCGCGCTTTCCCCAAGGCTAGTGTTCACGCTTTGCCTGAGGTTAGTTTTCACGGTTTGTTCACGCTTTCCCTAAGGTTAGTGTTCAAGCTTTCCTTAAGGCTTGTGCTCACGCTTTCTCTAAGGCTAGTGTTCACACTTTCTCTAAGGCTAGTGTTCGCGCTTTCCCTAAGGCTATTGTTTATGTCTTCTCTAAGGCTAGTGCTCAGGCCTTCCCTAAGGCTAGTGTTCACGCTTTCCCTAAAGCTAGTGTTCACACTTTCGCTAAGACTAGTGTTCAAGCTTTCCCTGAGGCTAGTGTTCACGCTTTCCCTAAGGCTAGTATTCAGGACATTTCTAAGGCTAGTGTTCACGCTTTCGCTAAGGCTAATGTTCACGCTTTCCATAGGACTAGTGTTCATGCCATCCCTAAGGGGAGTGTTCACGCATTCCCTAAGGCTAGTATTTACGCTTTCCCCAAGGCTAGTGTTCAAGCTTTTTTTAGGGCTAGTGTTCACGCTTTCTCTGAGGCTAGTGTTCACGCTTTCCCAAAAGCTAGTTTTCACGCCTTCCCAAAGGCTAGTGTTCACGCTTTCGCGAAAGCTAGTGTTCACGCTTTCCCTAAGACTAGTGTTCACGCTTTCCCTAAGGCTAGTGTTCAAGCTTTCCCTAGAGCTAGTGTTCAAGCTTTCCCTAAGGCTAGTTTTCGCGCTTTCCCTAAGGCTACTATTCACGCTTTCCCTAAGGCTAGTGTTCAAGCTTTCGCTAAGACTAGTGTTCAAGCTTTCCCTGAGGCTAGTTTTCACGCTTTTCCTAAGGCTAGTGTTCACGGTTTCGATAAGCTGGTGTTCACGCTTTCCATAGGGCTAGTGTTCATGCATTCCCTAAGGCTAGTGTTCTGGCCTTCCCTAAGGCTAGTATTCAGGACATACCTAAGGCTTGTGTTCACGCTTTCGCTAAGACTAGTGTTCACGCTTTCCCTAAGGCTGGTGTTCACGCCTTCCCTAAGGCTAGTATTCACGCTTTCCCCAAGGCTAGTGTTGAAGCTTTCCTTAAGGCTAGTGTTCACGCTTTGGAAAAACGCTGGTGTTCAGGCTTTCGCTAAGGATAGTGTTCACGCTTTCCCTATGGCTAGTGTTCACGCTTTCCCTAAGCCTAGTGTTCAAGCTTTGTCTAAGGCTTGTGTTCACGCTTTCGCTAAGGCAAGTGTTCACGCTTTACTTTAAGCTGGTGTTCAAGCCTTCGCTAAGGCTAGTGTTCAGGCCTTTCCTAAGATTAGTGTTCACGCTTTTTCTAAGGCTAGTGTTCACGTTTGCCCTAAGGCTAGTGTTCATGGCCTCCCTAAGGCTAGTGTTCACGCTTTCCCCATTGCTATTGTTCACGCTTTTTCTAAGGGTAGTGTTCACGCTTTCTCTAAGGCGAGTGTTCACGCTTTCCCTAAGGCTAGTGTTCACGCTTTCCCTAATGCTAGTGTTCCAGCTTTCCTTAAGGCTAGTGTCGGCAGTTGTATTTCAAGCTGTTTGCTCTTTGGTGTCGGAAATTCAATTTGCTGTGATTCTCGTCTTGGCGTTAGTTTCAACCTTGATACTATAACGAAGTTTTCTATTTATTTTTTTGATAACTCGTTCTAAGTCGGGTTTCAGTTATAACGAAGCCCGGTCCTCTGCGTCTTCGTTATATCCGGGTTGCACTGTAGCTGATAAATTGAGAGCTGGAGAAAATTTGTACGAATAAAGGTTGCACATTTTAAAGTATCTTAGTCAGTCATCATCATGTCGTGAGAAATGCTTGTCTGATTTTTTTTAATATTATAGATGCGGCAAGAACCAGATTCAGTCTTAAAATGAAGGAGACCCTACGTATAAAGTGGATTATTCTTTTTCTTAGTCAAAAAGTATAACACGCCAAGTTAAACCTCTGTCATTAATCTTTTTTTATCTATCTTCTCTGTCTTAAGTGCTTTATTCTTTACTATTTGATGATTGCTTTTGTAAATTTGGCGCTATGGATAGTAAAAGAAAAATTGACGTTTCGGACTGTAGTCCACCGTCGGAGTGGAGTGTGGATCGCACATTGACACATTGACCCTTCATTCCGGCGTAGGACAACAGCCCGAAACGTCAGTTTTCTTTTACTATTGACGGTATTCAATTTTAAAAAAATCATCAAACTGTTTTTATAGAAACACCACTGACACAGCATCCGATTTTATATTCTTTAAGCCGGTGTTACACGTTGAAACTTTTAGCCGAAACTTGTGTGCAACAGTGGGCGAGACCAGTTTCACAAAGTGCTGTTACACGGTGAAACTCATGTGAAACTCGCAACTTCGATCACTGAAACTATTGTAAAAGTAGAAAACGGTTCTACTTTTCGTGAAACCTGTCTCGCAACAAAAATTCGAAATAGTTTCACAAACTGACTATGTTACACGGTGCAACACCTGGTGAAGCTTTTTTCTCATTGTTGTTGCAAACAAGTTTCAGCTTAAAGTTTCAACAAGTAACACCGGCTTTACTATTGTGTTTAATTCTAGGAATAGCACGCGCTTGTCACTCTATTGAAAGTTATCCGTATTTAGCCCTGTCTTAGATCAGAAGAAATTGCCTTTTATATGATGGCAGCAGATGCTGCCGAAACATGTAAAAAATATACCACGAAGAGTGTCGCGATTGCGTTGATATAGCGTAGTAGAACGTTGACGGTTCCCTAATTTCGCACCGTCGTTCCATCAGCGAATTGCTGCAATGAGCACAATAATGGCGTGAAACAATAATATCAGAGGCTGAGCAGTTGCTGTGGCGCTTGTTGCACTGCAGAAGACGTTAGTTTCCTCGGGAGCCGACTGTTGTTTATTGCAGTGAGTTTTAGCTGCATTGACATCACACTGTTGAGCATCAGTGTACAAGCTGAAAAGTTAATTAAAACGGGTTATGTTTCAGTCTAGGAATCCATCATCCATTAGAGGGCGTTCGTCTTGTTATGATCAGATCAACAGTAAGAATCAGTATTTATTTGTTTTTGTAGATTTTTAGATTATAGCTAGAACTGTAATTTAGAAAGTTAGGTGTCCCCATTATCCCCATTAGCAGTGGGAAATCCCCTCTGCCAGATTTTATGTAGCCTGCGCAGTTGGGCGGTCTTTTGAGAAGGCGAAAAAAGTAAAAAATCCAAGCGAAAAGACTGAGAAAGGTTAAAAAGATTAGTGGGGTGGGCTTTCTCATTCTCCCCTCTACCCCACCACCCCAGTAATTATTTTCACCTCTCCCCAGTCTTTCCGCTCGGATTTTCGACTTTTTTCGTCTGCTCTTCTTTGCATGTTCTTAAAATTTGGCCTTTTTTCGACCTGACGTTCTTATAAAAAGGTTCTTATATAAAAAGTGTGCTTATCTGTTGGTTTAACACTAAAACATGCATTTGTCTACCTATATTTACGTTACGTATAAATAAGTTCAACTAAACTTACCCGCAAAGTTTTGAGCTTGTCGCGTTTGCCGTAAACACCTTGCGAAATTCGTTTGCGCAGGTTGCGTGTTCAGTGAAATACGCATCCTTACAGCCGATAGCAGATTTCATGGCATCTGGTACAGCGGTAATGTTGATATGCAGTGCGTTGTTACTACAGTAGAACTGTTCAGCCTTAACAAGGCCCATGGATGCATCAACCAGGATTAGTGTAGTGGCCTTAGGAAGATTTGAGTGACAGGCGATTGCTGCACTCTTTACACACGTAACGAAGTCTGTGTAGAGTTTACTAAAGGAGTAACAAAGGACTATAATCAAGATATGACGGATCGAAAGTTGTCTTTCAACTTGAAACAGTTTTTGAAATATGTTTTCTCTTTGATCCCCATATGCAGGGCAATCACAAATGAACTTGAATTCATCCTCAACAAACTCATTCCCTATCTCTCTACAGATTGGACAAAGTCGTTTTTCAGGTGATATTGTAGGGTTTTGACATCTCTCGTATCCATCATTAATTACTTACAAAGAAACAAAATCGCATCATGGTGGAATGGTGGGCACTACTACTACTAGTACTTTCAATCTTTATCAATAAAGGGCAAAATTACTAAGCGCTGATTGGTTGAGAGAGAAGGCATTTTTTCTTAATCGAGGGCATTTTTGGTAATCAAGAGAGGGCTTGATTATACCTGTCAATGATTGGTTAATCCGTTGAAATGAGCTTTGTTTTCTAGACTTTTGGCAGTGTATCATGACACGGTTTTGGAGAATAAAATCTCATTGAATCTATTGTTCAGTTCAATTTGATTGATGATTTGCCGTAGCGCTAAACAGGCTTTCCAGATAAAAATAGACTGCGCGCGTGATTTTCCTGCGTATAAATTTTGCCCTTTATTGATAAACAATCGCATGAGTCCTCGTACTATGAAGCCAATTGCACTTGTGTTTGGAAAATGGAGAGGGTGAAAGGAAGACGGTCCTAATAAGCTTCAGAAAAGGGGAAATAGAAAAATTTACAAGCGTCCTGGGGCGTTTATGAAGCACATAAGAACAGTATAAAACAGTAAAAGGAATAAATACACAAAAATAAAAAAAATTGAATAGTATAACATTAACAAGCATCTTGTTAATTCGAATTTGGCAGTACGACGTTAAGAAAATAACAAAAAACTACGTCAGTCTGTCTGAAACGGCGTTCATTTGCCCTTTTACTTTGTTCTCAGCCGTTTGGTTTCTAAAATGATCAGCAATTAGAAACATTGTCTTTGTTATAAAAACAACCGGAAGGGATTTATTCTTACCTACAGTTTCCACCTTTGATAAGCGCCCTCAAGAGATCGTCTTCGCATGTACTGGCATTTTTCAGCAACTCGTCTTTCGTACAGGGGTGTTCGCTATGTGCAGCCAGAAATTGAGCGAGACAGACTAAAACATGCAGAATAGTTGAGTATCAGCTTTGAAACTATGAAACTACGTGTGTACAGGCATGGTACCAAGAGAGTGGCAGCAGTGGACACGGTATGGTGGCCCAGCGCTATCATCCAGTTTTGCACGCTCTTTTGAGCCGAAACATTTCGTACATACGCTTTTTGGTTGATTTTATTTGATCTTTTTTTAAATAAAAATGACTCTGACGTCGGAAACGATGATATGAAGTTGATTTTAATGTCAATATCCAATGCAATGTCAAACACAAATTCATTGGCGACTAGAGATTCAGTTTTGGTTTCTGTTTCTGTTTTTGTTTTCGTTTTAGGTTCTGTTTTAGTTGACGGTTTAGTTTTGATTCTAGTTCTCATTGCAAGTCGTCATTTTAATTCCAACATCATTCTCACTACTGTTGTTAAATTTAATGCCATTTGCACCCTTTAGATACTTTTAATTTCATTTTCTAATCCCAATTCTTTTTTAACTTTTTATGTTACGAGTAAATTTCAATCGCATGTTTTGTATTGATTTAATTTTCCAGTTCCAAACTAAATTCCATTTTTATGTTTTTTTGAAATATAAATTCTAAACCTAATCTCAAATTGAAAAACAAACTGGTCCCACGTGGCCCAGCGTTATCATGCAGAAACAAAAAAATAACTTTCTTTGTTACAACACTGAATTACATACCAGTAAAAAGATCTACATTTGTATTTTTCCTGTAACCTTGCAATTATGAGCCATGCGACGGCGACAAGAGTAAATCCAGGCCCAAAATAACACAGTAAATTAAGGGAACGGACCAGCGTTATCATGTACAATAAATAAAAATATTAAAATTACTACGTTCGTGCATAGCAGGTCAATAGGTTAGTTCACTCAGAATAAGTTCATTAATAAGAACAAGAGAAACACTATATATTAGTGATACTTGCCTAACATACATATCATTTGTCCCCAAGATCCATCATGATGCAATATTCATTACATTTGTGAATGTCACAAAAGTTTTTGATGCCAATAGTCGACATGTTGCCAACACAAAAGTAGTACTCAGCTTTATCGTCACTGTTATGTAGAATTTCACAAGTTGCTACTTCCGGATCATACAGCTCAAACATTGACCCCTGCAGATCCAAAACCATTATTTTTTCCCTGAAAATTCATAGGTAAAATGTGCAAAGCACTCAGCCTTCTGGAGCACCTCGTGGTGTACCTCCTCAACGCCAGGCATGTTACAATAGCTTGCCATCGTTGTTAATGTACTTCATAAACTCGCCTTTTACGAACTGCTCCAAAGTGGCCGTCTTGCCGTCAATCAAGGCATAAAATGCCATACCATAATTTAATGATTTGCCAAATTCTGTCGGCACTTTTGAGGCAAATCTCTGAGCTAAATTCCATGCAACGCTGCGCATTTGCACTTGTTTTCTCGTGTACTCCCCAAAAACGTACCCTGTATGGTTTTGCTCGTCATATTCTTTATATTTCTTCAGAACGAGTTCTCTCCTAATAGGAGAAGAACCATCCCGACACTGGGCACGGTAAGCATCTCCAAACGGCTTTCCAGCGAAAGGTTCCTCTTCTACTTCGAGCATAACTGAGCCATGGCTTTGCCACCGGGAACTTGAAATGTTTAAGTACGCCTTTGAGGTGGCTTGATTAGCTTCCCTGCCTTGAGCAGATCTTTGATTGAAACGGAATGAGGGAAAACAGTTGAGGTCCCGTGGGAATACTGTGCACTTGTATGGGCGGATGTACATGTATGTGGCTTCGCCAGTGCAGGATTTCTCTTAATTGCACATTTGTGTTCTTTCAGAGATGTACCACAGGATGTAAAAATATTATAATTTTCTAAACATGTATTGTACTTTTTTTAATATACATAGTGGAACAAAACTTTCCTGAGATGAGTAACTATATTTATAATTAATTTCTACCTTCAAGTTTAGTTTATGAAAAAATTGTTACAATAAATCTTTTAAAACATGAACAGCAATACAACATGAGTGCAAGCATTAAAAAACAAAACAATATATGATCAGTTCTCATTTGACTGGAAAGTAAATTGTTCTGGCCTTAATTAAAACAAATTGTTATTCATTCATGGATTATCATCATGTCCCAAAACTTATTGCAAGGATGCTCTTCAAAAAACTTGTCAATGCTAACAGTTGAAAGGTTGCCACAACAGAAATAGACTTCGGTTCAGCAAACATTTCAGTTGTTGTGATTTCTGGATCACACAACGAATATCCAGATCCCTGAATATCCAGAAGCATTAACTGACCATTTGTTATAAAGTGGCTGTAGTGGACCAAGCACTGTGCTTTTTCAAATACAGCTTTGAAGGTTGGCTCAGCAGTTGATCCCGGGTTCATACATGTACCATCATTGTTCACAAACTTGGCGAAATTACCTTGCACAAACTCTTCCACTGTGATAGGCTGGTTATCATATTTAGAGTAATAACATCTGTTATACTCAAACGTTTGGCCAAATTGCACACCAGCCTTTCCTGCAAATTTCTTAGTGATCTTTCTGGCAACTGTGTGCATCTGTACTTGCTTTCTGGTGTGGATTTCGATGCTTGATTGCAGGGTGTCAGTGATAGTCTTCTTGGCTTTGTCATTGTATAATTTGATCACCCATTCATTGCCATAGTTAACCTCAAGAGGCTCTGACTGCATTTCGAAACCCACCAGAGCCAAAGCTTTTTTCTTCCATTAGCACTTCTATCTTTTTGCAACATTTCCAAACTTTTTCAACAATATTGAAAGTCTCAAGTTCCAAAACCACTTTTTTCTTCTGAATTGGCTTGACGAACTTTCCTGCACCCAGCAGCTGGTCAATTGAAACAGACACAGGGTAGTTTGAAGTTGGTATAGAGGGCAATGTATCAGGTGAAGTTTTTGGGCGCTTTGATTGCTGTTCTTCTGAGTATTCTTGCTTTTCGCTGTCGTGGACGGATAGGGTAAAAATATGAGGAATAGTTGATCCCTTTTCTTCTTGAGGGTCCAGATCCACAACAAATCGTTCTAGATGCACCTGATCAAGAAAAGTGTGAATGTTTATATGAGACCACTATACTTGGTTAAAATTTGGGATGTATAAATCATTTAATACTTGAAAATTCCTAGCTGAAACAGTATATTTGGCTAAAAGAGACGAATTTGGAGAGGAACTGTCAAAGCAAATGTTGCTGTCATGTGATTTGCCCCATAAATGAGCCAGAATTCGCAAAGCAACCTTAAAATCGTTTTAACATTAAGAAGAATACTCAGACATACTTCAGCATGTTGTAAAAATTGCATGAGAAAACATTGGTATCTGTCACAATGTGTGGGATTATAAACTTGCTTGGAAAAACATGTCAACAAAAACGTTTTCGGTTATTTTTTTTTTAAAAATGCATCAAAGGGCAAATATTATGTTTTATAACAAAAGAGCAGCGTCAAAACAGTCTTATTATCTGCCTAAGGAAGGCTAGAACAAATTATGGTAAATTCAACATAAGATTCCAGGGACCTAAAATTTGGAATTCAATCAATCATCAAAATAGTTTTCTCTTAATCAGATTAAGAAAAAGATTAAAGATGAAATTGTTTGCAAGTATTTGATTTCATATTGCCATATCCACTGCATATATGAAATATACCATTTTCCAGAAGGTAATATGACTGATGACAGTGTGCTCTCTCTTTTGTGTTTTTTTTTTATTTCTGAGTGTAATTGTACATGTAATCTTAATTTATTTTGTATTTATTTACAATAAATATAAGTCTATTGTACTCAAAATTACTTTTGTAAATCAGCCGAAAAACAATTTTCAGTTTCATAATGCAATCCAACTTCCAAGCTTTGTTAGCTTTAGCGTTTTCGGTGTTGGTCAGCGGCGTTCGGTTGGTCTTTATCTTCCGAAAACTTTGTGTATGCTAAGATTGGATGCTGTGATTACGAAGATCAAGCTGTCAGTTGATACAAGTCTTACAACATTAAACGATATAAGCAAAGAAACTGCAAATTTATCTCTTGGAACAGAGAAATGCCCAGATGAAGAAGAAAGAAGAGATAAAAATAAAACTTTAACTGCCCCTCAATCAACAGAAACTACAGCAGAAAACCCCGAAGATGCAGTTAGCACCATCATGTTCAGAACATGTTTTTTTCTCACTTTTCCTAGCTTAGGTGAAAACGACCGTATTGTAATGAATCGGCGTACCTGACATTAAATCTACGCATTTAGACCTTCCAACCTTCACGCATTTTGCGTGTTTTTCACGCATTTTTTATTAAATCACGCATCACGCACGTCTAAACATTTATTGGTCATTTTCACGCATTTTAATTTCCAAAAAATCAAATATTCATATTGTGTTCTCGTGTAACGTTTTCGTGACATTTAATATGACGCTATCAGTCATTCGGCGGACGAGTACGGCAAAAATGGCGTTGTTTTGATGGTCAAGATTCTTGAACAAAACTGTGAAAAGATGTGAAAAGGGCGTTTTTAGCCAACCTCGGTGTCAAACTTGGAAGCGCGGTGCAGTAACACTATATCCAGTGAAATCTTGACAGGTCTGCGCAATCTTATGCTTTATTAAGGTCAGCAAACTTCCCGCGTACTGAGGCTTATCTCTTTTTTAATTCTAGGAAATCTAAAACTTCTGCTCTTCGCAGGTTTTGAAAAACGTATTTCTGAAAATCCCATTTAACTCCTCATCTTGTTCCCACTCAGTGTTCCTTATCCGTGCTTCCGCCATGTTTACTGAAAGCTTGCAAAGTATTGTGGGCTATTATAACGCTGGGCCATTGTGCCGTTTTGCTAAGTGAATTTGATTTTCTATTATAACGATGGGCCACCTAAGTAAGTTTTGATTTTAATTTTGATTTGAAATGTTGTGTTTTTTTTTTCTTCGAAAATTTTTCGCTTTTGAATTTATTTTTTTTTCTCTAAACTTTTTTATCTCATTTTATTCCTCACTAATTTTTCGCTTTGAAATTGACATCTGCAATTTTTTTTGTTTCTCGAAATTTTTCGTTATGATTTTGATGTATTTTTCTCCCAAAAATTTTACTTGAATTTTTTCTTCTAAATTTCTTTAATTTTTTTTTGTTTCTCGAAATTTTTCGTTTTGATTTCGATGTATTTTTCTCCCAAAAATTTTACTTGAATTTTTTCTTCTAAATTTCTTTAATGTTGTTTGAGTTATTATATTTTTACTTAAATTTTCATTTTTATTTTATTTTTATGTTTTCTTTTTTTCTTTTATTTATTTTTACATTTTATTTTTTATTTTTAATAATAATTTTTCTTTTTTAGACACTCTTTTATGATTTTACACTATTATAACGATGGGCCACCATAGACCTGTGGTGCAAGCCGTGACAATCCTGAATGAAGGATGTACACGGCCATTTGGCTAATATTTTAAGTTTTCTTAGTATTAGTTTCGACAATAACAAAGTTAAGAGTGTTTCAAAATCGGATAAGATTTTTGTTGAAGTCGGAACATAATATTTTTGTTATACTTGTAACATTTTGTTTAGCCTCGATCGGTCATTACCGCCTTGTAGTGTAATCTAATAGGCATAATAAATAAAGTATTTTCATCCCTTGATGTTTGTTTTGTGAGCGGTTTGGAAAACCTGAAAAAAAGGCCAAGCCAGGAATCACTGTTTCTACTGTTCCAAATGCCTCGAGTTTGGAAGTTTGATTAGAATCACCTTGACAACGGAGAAAAGGTTGTCACTTTCGACCATCGACAAGGCAAAATATATACTTCGCGTTTTTGGGTCTCAACGGGACGCTTTGTACAGGCCGGCCTAGATATTTTTATACAAAATAATATGGATTATGTGCTTTAAGATG
>JAODFW020584334.1:0-11749 GCA_027575235.2 Palythoa mutuki | reverse complement strand
GAGTTTGAAAAGAGTCAGAGAGCATGGCCAAATTTCAGGAACAATTTGTAAATAATAAACGAAAATAAGAAACGTTATGAGCGGTGTTAACCAGCTGTGAGATTTTTGCGCGTTTTTTGCAGATAACCCCTTCCTTGGCAGTATAACCAGAAAGATATTTTAAAAAACCTGTTTGCGACATAAAGTTTTAAGTATAAGAAAAACTTACACCAAGCGAGGCAGACAAAAAGTCCTTGTCTCGATCTTAGAAATTAATTTTCGACCAATCGATTTAGTTTTGTAATAAAGGCGGGCACAGGTACCAAATCGTTGATACATTCAACTTTAATGGGGATGTAGCTAGACCCTTCGAAAGAAATTAAATTGTTTCTTGAATTGAAACAAGGGCTTTCGTAAAGACAAAGCTTGAATAAAGGCGACAAAGCAGCTGAACAAGAAAGATGACAAACTTAATAATATTTTACGTTTTTAAAACTACAGACATTATCAAAAATTGGAATAACAGAAAACAGATTTAACGCCTGAATAAACAGTAATATCTCATTTCTCAGTAAACATCGAGTAGCGGACGAAATTCGCTTTGTAAAACAATACCTGGCTGTCATAGACGCTTTTCATTGGTTGGGAGTTGATTAATGGCTTTATTTTTATTTAGAATTTTCTGCATCCTCGAAACTTGGTCACGATGCAAATTTTAATTTGAACAGTAATATTTTTTTAATATCATGAAGGCAGATTTGTTAACAGGTTTCATTGATTAGCGTAAAGACTGGCTAGTTTTATTCATTAATGATTTCTTGGTGGAGTTTTTGCACGTGGTAGAACTCTGGTGCGAGCCGACAAATGGACAATACTATCAGAAACTGAGCAGTTATTCTAAGACATTGCCTTGCGTTCGAAGCAATATCCTCTAAAACTGTCTCAGTTGGAAATAAGTTTAAAAAATAACTAACTTTAGATGTCGTTGTTATCCTTACACAAGTCAGAAGTGAAAGCCGCAATGAGTACTGAGTTAGTGTTAGTGCTCGTCCGACCATCTACAATGACATTCATTTCCTCTCCTGCTACGCGTACGAAATTATTGATAACTTGGTAGAATTCTAAATATGAGAGCTTAAGCTCTGTCAGAGATGATAAACATCGGATAAGTTACCAAAACAGAATGCGGTTGTTTGCTTGTAAGTAATAATCTACTTATTTTGTATAATAATAATTGGATATTACAACGGATTTTTTATGCTGGTATCGGCTGGTGTTCGTTAATGTGCGGTCACCATTTTGGGGCAGTGAAACAAGATGCATTTACTCTTTTTCCTGTTCACAAATGTTTTGGTTTATTCAGTAGTGGTGGGAACGTCTGCTTGTAAGAAAAACTTAATACAAATTTGACAAGCATCAGATAGCTGGTGCCGCGGTATTATTGATAAACTCTAAAGGTAGCTATTCAAACTTTCAAGCTCGACCGACGGAAACTATAGTCAAATTTTCAAATCTATCTTTTAACTGAAAACACTTTTGTTTTCGGCTTTTTGTGTCTAGCGCTAATGGGTATTTTGAAATTTGTGTCAATATTTTTGACTGTCAGCCTTAAAACCCGGCTATACTGAGGTAAAGACAGAAGACAACGGATTGGAACGAACCATGCATTAGTTCTTATGGCCACAAGATGTTATCGTTTTTTATCGAGTCATGCAATAAACATTTACAAAACACAATAGCCAACCTACAGAAAAAGTAATTTATTTTTATAATATTACTATAAGTATTAAACCTCTGGCCTTTAATGGCCAATCTACAAAAGGATCAAGTAAACATAACTATAATTTAAATATAATCTATTTGATGTCCCTAGATTGTACCATTTTAATAATAAATTACTAAAATTAAAAAGCAACTTCCGCCAAACGAAAATGTTCCATTTCAACTTTTGGTGGTAAACGAGCAAAAAGAAGGGTTCGTCAATATATTTTCAAAGTAAAAAACTTTAGACGAAGGGGCTCAAGAGAACCAAAAAAGATCTCTTGAAACATGCTTTATCTTTGAATCTGTTGAAATGTGGGCGAATGTTAGCAATTCGTATATTTAACTTAAACGAAGCCAAATTTATCTACTAGAAGAATTGCGTATAAATTATGAGTTCTGCAGAAAGCAAATGCTCGCGGAAAAACGATTTTCCAAACTATAAAAGTTTTGCACTAAAATATAACACCCTGTAACTTAAATAAGCGAACGTATGGACTAATTAATTGATTAAAAAATTCACTCTTCCTTTTGCGGCGAAAACAAAGCGATAAAGCTGTGCATTTTAATAGCAACAAAATTAGGTTTTTCATTTATTTATTTTGACACTAAAATTAAACTTTTGAATCGGAAAACGTAAAAACGCCTTATTCATTAATAAGCTGAGAAAGAACAAAAATGACTTGACAACTTTTGTGTCGTCCAAGACAGCTCAAAAAGACATCTTACAGGGTGGTCGAGTCTTCAGGCTGTTCGTGTTTGTTTTGTATAAAACAAAAAAAAAAGAGCAAGCAATTATACAAGCGATGGAATCTTTTCAAAAATAACAATTTATCCTCTTAGCTTGGTCTTTTGTCTATTGTACTAACATCTCTTGGCAGTCCGCCTTGATGCGCGCATTTTCGGAGCGAATATTTCTGCATATGAAATTACTTTTGCGAAGTATTACAAACTTCAAGTTTTTCGTTGTCATTTTTAAACAAGAATTCATATTATACAAGGCTAATTTTAGAGTTGTTACTTTCTCTTTTTCGAATTTGTGTTATGAAGTCTTTTGCTTAACTCCATAATTCTAAATAAATACTTCCTGGTCTGATTGTTAACTGACAATGTCGAGGTACAACAAATGAGAGGACGTTTTATCCCCGAATAAGAAATGTTAGGGTTTTCAAATAACATAGTGCACGGTTGGTAAACCACGTTGAGAACATATTATACATGTTATTTATTGTTAACTGTGCATATATGGCACACAATAAACATGTATTAAATACGTTATTTGTTCGGAGGCGTTAAAACGGATCCTATAGTTAAAGACTCTTCCCAAACTGACATGGAACAAGCAAACGATTTAAACAACGTTTTTGTAAAAGCATCGTAAATTTAAATTCTTAAGACCAAGTTAAAGAGCCAAGCTTTCGAATTGTATAGTGTCAGTCTCCAACATATTTCACCATGAGTTTGTACACCAGTCACATTTATAGAGTAAATATAATTTTCTGGTGACTTATTTTTCCACCAGCCGCTCGTGACGAGGTCGCGTGTTACTTTAAAATGTTGAAAAATAATGACTCTAGCCCGTTCAGTTGTTTCTTATCCTTGAAGAGTTGAATGTTATTCATCCAGCTCACGCATGACTCTGTTTCGATCAGAAATGTATTTTAAACAAACTCTGTTTTAAATTTAGCTGTCAGCATAAAAAGGCAGTTCGCAGCTGTTTTAAAGGACTGGCGAAAAACTGCATCTGTTTTTTATACGAATACGTTTGACACGAAACACAAATCTAAAAATTACTTTAAACTACCGCAATCGTCTGAAACTCAATGTAACTCTTTTAAGAGGATGTAAAGGTGAATGAAATGTGAAGTAGTCTTTGTAATTATATTTCTTTGCGGTGACCGCGACGGCGAGCACAGAAATTGTCGGCTATTCCTATAGCGAAAGACTTTAAAAGAATAATCTCTCTGTTTATGAAAGCAAACTGTATGAATTAATTTTGTTTTTTGTTGTCCACCTGCTTGTTAAACTGTCTTCAAAATGCGACAGATCTGACAATTGACTTACTTAAGTTATTAAGAAAGCAATTACCCAAAGAAACACTACTTCCGAATTTAATGAAATTTCGCCAACGGTTGACATCAATGTTCATATCTCTGAAAAAGTAATCCATTTACTTGTTGTTTGGCAGAGAACTTTATGAATTTCTCCCCTACAGCTGAATTACCAACCACGGTGTATTTACAGGAATTCTTAATACGGGTATTGTAATAGTTTTGTTTCTAACAAGCCGCATCAAGTAGCGAGATCCTTTGAACATGCGCTGCATGTGGTATTATCGTCAAGGGTAGTCTGGCCAGACTGGCGCTTGAGCCTTAAGGTTTGTTAAAACGGCTATCTGCAAGTCTGAACACAAACTGACGGCGTTTAAATTTCCATTTGGGGAATTTCCGATTAATTACAGCGTTTTTTATAAAGGTGAAACACCGCCTCCTTAATTTGACTGCTTTTTTTTCTCTAACGGACAACATTAATCATACTTCAGTAATTCTGCAGTTTGGTTGTTAATTTTCTTTCAGGTTGTAGCTTCAAGACTCCAGAATCAAATTCGACTCTTTAACTTCGCGCAAGGTAGGGACTCAACGGTTGCAACATTGTTTCTGCTGTCAAGCTTACTTTGTAATCAACACGCAGTCGGTTGATTAATATTTAGAAGAGTTTAACACAGTTTAAATTCAACATGGATTAGGAGGTGTGAAAGAGGTGTTAATCTGGCAATTATCGTTTTTTCACAAAAATTAACAAAATGCTCATTTACTCGGAACGAATGAAAGCGGATAGCAACTGCGCTTCGTGCAACGTGTTCTAGTTTTCAAAATCTTTTTTCTCACACATTAAAAAAAGAAGGGCACTATAGACTTTTGTTGATGTTTTGTGACAGACATGCTGAGAGGTGAAACGATAATTCTTAAACCGCACGCCATCTTTTTTAGTTTGGTCATATCACAACAACAGAAAAACAAAATTATCTTTGTAGTTTTTACTGGTTTTCGCCACGCCTCGACTGATGACTCAAGGATAAAAACGTTTTTAAACAAAATTCCCAAATAGTTAATTAGATGTAGTTTATCGGGGAGAATGTACAACGCAAGTATAGTCTGTAATTGCATATCTATAACCAGAAAGCAGCGTCATTTCTTTGCGTGAGATATATTATATATACATTTATCTGCTTCCGTTCTCCACCTAGAGATTGAATCTCGATTTCGTTGCGTGTAATAAATTTATTTTTTTCACAAGTGACGGCAATAGACGTGTGTTCACGAATTAGAAGGTTTGCGTGCATGATTTGTGATATTAAGCCATGCGAGCTTAAATTCACCTAAAGGCAGATCCTGTACTTAGTTCATGAAAAGCATTTGCGTATATTTAAGAGGATCTCTTTTCCCTAATGTTATTAAGTGTGAATTTAACTCGCGCTTTTTGTTTGTATTTAAGTAACTAGTATTTCATTCACTAAGAGTGCAGGTACCCACGCCATATTCATATTGATCAAAACAACCAGCTAGCAATTGAGTGCGGCCGCTTTTTGTAAAAGGATTACTGTTGTTTGAGCAATTTAGTTTACACCCCAGTAGTATTATGTAGGAAAACCATGCATGAAATTTGTTAACCTTGAGTAAACACTGAGAACTAATCAAAATAATAATTATCAAATGGCATTTTAAAGAAAACATCCAAATAGAATTCAGGAATTGAAAGGTCCGGATAGTTTTGTTTTTAGACACTAACGATTTCTTAACGAAGGCACAGGGTCAAACACATAATGACTTGTTTCTTCATCTTATCGTACTCTGTGATCTTAAGACAAAACAACTCGTTCGACAATAACTCGTTTCTATTCAATAAATGAGTTTTTTTCGTAGGCGAATGACACTTGGTTGAATATTTGAATAGCTGCCCCCAAACCTTGATTGAATCTTATTGCATGAGACTTTTTCAGTCACTTAACAAAACGCTTTGGTCATTTCAATTACATCACGTAAAGGACTCATTTGACAAAGGTGTTATATATCTGTTTTTGAATAAACCAAATTTTCTCATTCAAAACCAGTGATGGGGAATAGATTGAGAACAAAGCGACATCTATAAATGAGTTTGTTTGAAGCGCAGTTTGGTCACGCAAAATCTTTAACACAGAGGACACCTACTAAACCCTGTGATACCAACACGCGTTTGCTGTTCTTTTTGTCATCTTAAAGATAGCAAAATTCTATAGTAACAAACGGAAAAAAGCCAGCCAGAAGCGAGGGGACCTATTAATTTATACAGCGTTTGGAATCGTTAATAATAATTCCTTCCTTTGAAGTTACCTTCACAAGTTCCGACTGCTTGCGGTAAGTTGGGTTAAGTTGCAAATGTCGCCAGTAGATTCATCAGCTCGGCGCATTTTCTGATGCCCCGCTATTTTCATCTGTTTATCATGACACAAATGTCACAACGTTAATTTCCGACGGTAAATAAGCGAATTATTGGAATTTCTTATTGTACGGTGTTTTGGTGTTCTCATATACAATATTTCTTTAAAACAAATTTGAAACAAATCAAGTCATCATTTGTAAATGTTTGAATGTGAAACAGAAAACACTTTCCATATTTTCCAAAAGGGTTTGTAAAATGTTGACAATTTTCCTTTTCTTTTCGTGACTTTTTCAAAGAGTTTCAGATATGTTTCTAAATTATGCAGAGGTGTGTTGGTTCACAATATGTGAAAGTGGTGTTCCTGTTAAAATCGATAAGATCGAAGTATGTTTTATTTAAAAGAAAGATTATTTTTGTCAATCAGCAGTTACTTCTTTGTCTAAAGTTAATGCTGTAGACTGAATTTTTATCAGCTGCTAATAAAACCGGAGTAAGTGACAAATAATGTTTCAAAGTCTTCTTCCCTTTACGAACGATTGATTCTCTCTGTACCAACTAGATTGACTTTGTAGGTAGGTAAATTATTTTAATACCTTTGTAAAAAGAAAACTTAATTTTTAACCGACTGAGCTTTTACAATCCAATTCAAAATGATATGGTTATCTTTGACCAATGTTTTTAAAAATGTTTTATTTTCATGGATGATAAGAAGACATTGTTTGAGAAAAAATTAAATCTTCACGAGATAACAAAAACATTTTGTGTCTGCAAGGAAATCTCGCGCTTAGCTTATATTTATTGCTTAGACTGAATTTTTTGAGATGCATTTTTGAAACTGGTACTGAGGTAGATTTATTTCCCTGCTTGCAAGTTAACAAGCTTCTTCTCGATGTGAGCAAGTATGCATTTTATGCTTGTCTTAATAATGGCCTTCAGAAACTATATAGTTCCATCAGCACAAATTGAACCAGCCCGCCCGCTAATTTTTCAAAAACCAATGATAAACCAACGATTAGATTAAAATATCTTCCTAAAATACATCTTTTGTAAAAGCTGTGTTGTTTACTTTAGCCAATCGATTTGATAATCAGTACTTGGATGAAATACTGTTAACACTTGATCTTTTCTTTATCGTGATCAGTAGTCGACAAAGATCACTGAGAAAGAACCGAGAAACTTCCCAACTGATTTTGTTTTTTTTTGTATCGTTAAAGAAGTAATATTTTCCCTATGTATTTTTGTGCGTCGCTCCAAAATTGTTTTTGACGATGAAAAGGGCAAATCGTAAAAAATTCATTTTGATTATGAAAGATATATTCATATACTAAAGGGATCTACATCAGTTTGTTGAGATGTTATCATTATATTTCCTTTAACGAATGCAACTGGCTGGAATTATATCTACTTTGCCTCGTTGAGTTGTTTTGAACAATTATAAACAAGAAAAGTTGCACTATTCTCACACCGAAAGCTTATAGAAATAGTAAATCTCCATATGATATGTAAGAGTAAAAAAGGTTATTTTAAAGAACGAAGAAAAGAAACATAAAAAAGAATGACGTGAGCTTTGGTTCATTCAGTTTCTTCTTTTCTTCCCCAATGAGTTGTTTTAATGAATTAAAAGTAAGTAATCGTCAGACAAAGTTGGTTAAAACTCTTTTTTGAAAAGAAAACACTTTACACATAGGACGTGTTGACATTTTAAATCTTTTCAAAAAGAAAATTGGACATTAGCTGAAATTATTACTCTTTCAATTGCACGAGTGCTAATATTATAATGCAACTTGCCTTTTATCAGTATTCACAATGAAATAACTAAAAGCAAAATTGAATTTCAAACCAAACATTAATTGACAAGCTAATGGATTGCCACTTTAAGCCAATTTCTAGTTGAAATAAGAATCGTAGCTTTTATCAAGAATATGCATACAGCTTTACATCTATTTACACACTGTTTTCATGCAGAGTCAGAAGATGTCAGAGCCATTCCTTTGAAAAAATAACGAAAACGAAACGGTCTCAGGGAAACTAGTTTATTTAAAGTTGGAATTTCACATTGATTTAGGTAGAAGTAGTTGATTACGCTCTGTTTTCTCGCAGAAACCCAACATGTCAACGTCTCCAGTGTCCAATGATAGTCAGGATAACTCTGATGGTAACCAGCAGAGAATACCAAAATGCGCTCGTTGTCGTGGCCATGGTCTTACATCTTGGCTTAAAGGTCACAAACATTACTGCCGTTGGAGAGATTGCACTTGTTCTAAGTGCCAGCTGATTACTGAGAGACAAAGAGTCACTGCGGCCCGAGTTGCTCTTTTACGACAGCAACGCAAGGGGGTAGAACTCAGAGAGAAGTACCAGAGAGAGTTAGAAAATGTGCGACTGAGCTACTCAATGGCCTTCCACACAGCCATGCCAAACGGTCTTCATATGCCTCGAGATCTTCTTCCTATGAGAACGCAGAACTTCTGCCTCTCCCCAAACAGAGAAGGTAGTGAAACCTGATTCTTTATCGTTTTCTTTCACTTACAAAATACCAACTGTTATCACGTAAATGGTTGATTCGCAAGCTTTCGCTGGTTCAGTCTGGACAAGAAAATCTTTTCTCAAATTCTCTGGAGATTGAAACCATTAATGACATGCATCAATTGTAATTCTTTTGTATGTAGTTTTTAAACTGAGAACGGAACTATCAGGTTCCAAAAGACTAATTACTACAATATGAATATCTCTACGAATATCTCAAATAACAATTTCGACCCAATATATAATAATTAAAATTGTAACGTTATATACGAATTGTGAAATTGTTAATATACTACTGCATTGTGCATTGTTAATATACCATATGAATTGTGAGATTGTTAGTTTTTGTATGAATTGTGAGATTTTTATTTAATTATATGAATTGTGAGATACATGTTGTATGAATTGTGACATTGTTTATATGTTATATGAATTGCGAGATTGTTATTATGTTACATGAATTGTGAGATTGATGTTTTTTTGAAATACGAGATTCTTAATATGTTATATGAATTGTGAGATTGTTAATATGTTATATGAATTGTGAGATTAATAATTTTTTGTATGAATTGTGAGCTTTTATCATGTTATATGAATTAAGAGATTAATATGTTGTATGAATTGTGAGGTTGTTAAAATGTTATATGAATTGTGAGTTTGCTTAGCCATCAAGGCTCTAAAGCGAAAAATAGCGAAAACTTGTCATCTCAGTTGCACAGTAATGTAGCATAAAAACGATATAGGATGTGAGTACTGCTTGATTATCAAACGTCTTGGTTAATTCTTTCATACTGTGCCAATGTTTTTAAAATCAAAATTGATTTGACCCAGAAATTTCAAGTTAAATTTTGCATGCATACTTAAGTATGAAAGAGTTCTTTAGGTAATAGAAAGATACTCTCATGGTTATGACATTTCTTTTGTTAACTGCTACTGAGTTTTTAAACTCAATGAACTTTAATGAACTTTAATGAGCTCAATAACAGTGATATATTATTTCACAGAGCCTTTGTAATTATTTTGTAGAATCTCAAAAGAGATGTTATTTGTCGGATGAAGAGAACAATGAAACAACAAATGGAACACCAAGTCCTAAAACCAAGAGACAAACCGTGTCCCCTCCTGTTTCAGTAAAAGAAGAGCCACGAAATGACGAGACAGGATTTCCAAACAACACAAAGTCTCCTACATCTCACAAAATAGATCCAATTGAAAAAACTGTTGAAGAGCAAAAAGAGATCCACCCATCCCTGGATCGACATCAATCTACCCAGGAGACAATCAGATTGATTCCTGGGAAGGTTTCAGCAAACAGCCGCGAGGGTCTGGGGCTATATCCAAGGTTTACTGCCGCAGAGCTTGATGTTGTGTCTTCTTCGCGACTTCGTTCATTGGAGCTGCTTTCAAAAATTTTCCCTAGCTACAGTAACAGTACACTGGAACTTATCCTTGAAGGATGCCGTGGAAACCTTGTTGAAGCAATTGAGTGTATCCTCTCAACACAGGACGGTCAAAAGGGCGCCCTGATGCCAATCAACAAGACTACTCCGTGTGCATTTATGAACGGCTGTAGTTTCTCTCCACCTGCTATTACACATCCACCGTCGTTCATACACAATACAATGCCTAGAAATATGCTTGCACGACCATCCGCTCTATCACGCCCGCTTGTCTGCAGCCCACCTAGAGGTTATCCGTCTGGAAGGCCCATCCCTCCACCACTGTTGGTAAAACCCAAAGCCGAGAATCCATTTGCCGGACCAGAATATCCTTTGACACCTCCTCATTCTCTAACACCGCAGTACGTTGTTGGGTTAGAAAAAAATCAAGAAATGAAAGCATTTTGTACCAACTGCGGACACAAATCAACGGTTTTTGACAAGTTTTGCGCAAACTGTGGTAAATCACTGAACAGTTAACACTTTTTATTCTTTTATGCGTTATAAGGAAGTGAACTTTGTCAACAAAATCGTACATGAAATGCAGTCATTTTCTATACATTCGAAATTAAATATTGCATGCAAATAAAATAAAATAGAATAAAGTAAACAGAACACAATAACGAAATAGATTTATAGAAAGTTAATATTCTTGAACAATTGTATAAGCTTTAATACCTTAAGGCTTTTTATGCTCTTTCAACGTTGCAATAGGACTTAGTAGTAATATTAGCAGATTCTGAAAAACATCAAATATTTTAGAGGTACACGGTTGCAGAATGGCTACAGTCATACTTTAAATGTTGTAAACACTATTTGAAATGTTCTGTTAACGAAAAGAAAGTTTGATAAAGTAGTTGGTTGATCAATTTTTACAATAAACAGTGATTAAAAAGTGATTACGGCATTTTGTTTGATTAGTTCAACATTTGTAAACGCGGAAGGGAAGCTAATAAACACAAACAAAACGTTTACTGTGCTTAAAAACAGAAGCATTTAAGGAAGCTAAATGCGTCCCACCAAAAAAGAAGAATAAAAATAACCAAGAACTACAACGTAACCGATGGTTATTGAAAAGTTTATGGAGGAAGCACATAAAGAGGGGTCAAAATGAGAGGTGTTGCTGAACAGTTGAAGTGAGAGGTGTTACTAAAAGTTGAAGAAAGGGGTGCTAATGAAGAGTTAAAGTGCGGTATTACTGAAGAGTTGAAGTAAGGAGTGTTACTGAAGAGTTGATGTAAGGGGTATTACTGAAGAGTTGAAGTGATATATTACTGAAGAATTGAGGTAAGGAGTGTTAATGAAGAATGAAGTAAGAGGTGTTGCTGAAGAGTTGATGCAAGGGGTATTACTGAAGAGTTGAAGTGATATATTACTGAAGAGCTGAAGTAAGGAGTGTTGCTGAAGAGTTGAAGTAAGGGGTGCTAATGAAGAGTTGAAGTGATATATTACTGAAGAATTGAAGTAAGGAGTGTTGCTGAAGAGTTGAAGTAAGGGATGCTAATGAAGAGTTGAAGTGATATATTACTGAAGAATTGAAGTAAGGATTGTTGCTGAAGAGTTGAAGTAAGGGGTGCTAATGAAGAGTTGAAGTGATATATTACTGAAGAATTGAAGTAAGGAGT
>JAODFW020583329.1:0-11752 GCA_027575235.2 Palythoa mutuki | reverse complement strand
ACAAAAAAGCCACGACGACCGCATACAATATGCAATTAATCATCCATAGATATTCAAATGGATTTCTATTTGGGTTGATGGAATGTTGCAGTTGTTCACGGTTAACGATTTCGTTAACAGCTGAGTTGATGTTGTTTATATCTGCTTGAGTAGGTCTTTGTTTTACTCTTGTGTCAACTTCACGCATGGTGAAATCCCCTATTGTTTGCGATATCAATGTAAATATTGGAGTTGCGCCTTCCAGTATTGTAGTCACTTCGTTGTTTAACAATGGTTCATCTCCTATGGGACTTTGTAGCTCTCTCGTATGCAAATTCGTGGAGTTTTCGTTGCCTTGTTCAAAGTTAGAATTATTTAATTCTATCCTATTATTTTCCTGCTCAGTTTTCCCTGTTTTTCCGCCTGCATTCCTTAGAATAGTACTTTGTACATTTCCCATATCCTTTTCTAGTTTTCCTGCCTGGTTTCGTAAATTTTTTTCTGGTATATTAAGCTCTGCGAATCCGCAATTGTCCCATAGCTCCTTCATTATAGCCATGTACCCTTTCTTTCGTCCGTTCTCTTTCCTTGGTGGATTTTGTGAGTTTGTTAATGCTTGGGCTTTAGCTTTACAATCCAAAAGCGTGTTATTCATCTCAGTAGACCATTTCAAACAATTAGATTGCCTCGGAGCGGTCTGTGTTGGTTCTTGAAGATTAGACGACATTATATTAAATCAATCGAGGAAAGTCAGTAAATTAATATGAAGAGCGATTCTAGACACGTCCTCTCTACTATTCCGCCATCATCACGATTATTATTATTATTATTACAATTATCATTATTATTTCCTCTGCGTTGACATCTACAAATGTGAAGTCATTATAAAGTAGTGCCAGTCTCCAAATCATAATATTAGCAACAGGGAGACTGGAACTGAAACAAAATTAGGTTTTAAAAAATTATTCAAGATGGCATTCTACAGGAAGTTTTTAAAAGAGGAAAAATCTAAATAAATGGCTTTGTGTCAGCCTCATGAACAGGATTAAATGATACATGTTAAACAAGAGTTAAAAAATGTTAGGCGGCAAAGAATCTCTTATACAAACACAATGCCATATATTTTACCTCAGGAACCAAAGTAAGATGAACAGTACAGTAACTAAACAATCGGACAAGGTTTATTAACAGAGTAGGCAGAAATTATATTTTTCACGAAAATGTTAAATAATTTGGAGTTTTGCAAGGCTGTTTAATCAACTGACAAAACAAAAAGCATACCCGAGAGCTTGCTTTTTCTTTTTCGAACTGTTTTGTTCTGAGTCTTTCTTCTTTCAGTCGTTTCTGAGACATCTGAACTTCTCGTCTGTTTTTTTGTATCAAAGCCTCCCGCTTTTTTGCCTTTTGTTCTTCTTCCTAAAGGATATCAAGCAAATGCAAATGCGAATAAATTCTGAAATTGTAGTTCAGTTTGCGGTTTTACTTGAGTGTATATTCGAACCATTTGAAATAAGAATATTAATGAGAACGATGATAATGAAAAATGTTTGCAAAGTGAAAATCATGATGGTGATGATCTGATGTTGATTTGATCACGGTGATGATAAAGACAATGAAGACGATGATGATTACAATGATGGCGACAGTGGTGATGATGATGACGATAACAATGATGTAGATGATGATGATGATGATGATAACAATGGTGATGATGATAACAATGGTGGTGGTGGTGATGATGATGATGATGATGATGATGATGATGATAACAATGATGATGATGATGATGATGATGATAATGGTGATGATGATAACAATTGTGATGATAACAATGGTGATGATGATGACGATGATAGTAAAAACATTTGTTTGGCAACAGTTCTAGATATTATGCTGAAAAAAGGGACTAGACGATCAAACTGTGAACAAAGTAAGGAAACATGCATTTGATCACCATTTTCTTCCCAGCACATAATTATGAAATCACTCATAATGACAGCAACAGATGGCGTTGGGGGAACACCCTCAGATGCTGCCTTCCAGCCACAAGCTCCTGGGTTCAAATCTCGGCTCAACCAAGTGTTGAACATTTGTGACCTTCTTTTCCACCAAAATTGACTCAACTTTCAATTTTCCTGAGGTCGGTAAGATGAGTTCCACCTTCTGCTGGGGGGCTAACCTGCGACAGACTAGTGTTCCATCTACGGGGAATCAATGACTCTTATCGACTTATAAACACTACAGATACCAAAACTAAGCACCGTCTCTAATGAGCCACTTAGGCTCGTAAAAGGATTTAGCTTTTTTTTAAAAATGCTAGAAACCACTAAAACAAAAGAGCAAAAAAAAGCTTTTTGATATACTGATTTCTAATATTAATTATTTTTTTTGACAAGCCCCATACATCCCCTGGGGTTGGATAATATTTTTGTCCATTAGTTAATTAAAAATAAAGGATGAAACTCTCTTGATATCTAATGATGAGAATTGTTCTAACCAGCCGGTACTCTCAACCCTTCAACACTCTAAATCCACCCATAAATAGCGACTGTAAAGTCTAAAGATGTAAGTGAAAACTCTAAAATGAGATGCATGAAAGAATGGTTACCATATTTACTCGATGAAATGACACAGCATTTATTAAATTTTTCGTGTTCGGAATGCAGCATTTATTGAGAGCAGTTGTTTCAAAATCTAGCTTGTTTAAGCTGGACTGTACTGCATTTGTTTTTAATTGTATTCCTTGGAGCTTTAAATACACTGACAAACATTGTTATAATCCAGAAAAATAAATGTTTAGGTTTGCTCAAACGAAATTACTACTACACTCTCTGTTTGAGTGTGTTATTTGAATTTAATTTCTGCATGATAGATGCTGAGTCTGTTCGAAGGTGGCGTTTATCAATATTTTTGCCCTCAAGTGTGGCTTTTATTTGAGGGAGCTATTCACGGTTGGCATTTAATCAAATAAATACACCAATTTTAGATGTTTAAAAATCATACAGGGAAGAATGAAGTGAAATAAAGATAATACTGTGGCAAAAAATTAAAAAATGAGATTTACTCAAAAACAGTTCGCACCTGTCTCACGACACTATCAGGCTCTGGAATACTGCAAATTAAAACACATTAAATATCATTAAAATATAACCATAAATTTCATTCATTTTATCATACTCTGGTAACTTTTGTAGTTGAAATGTATGAAAGCACACAAGATTTGAAATACGGGGTAACAAAAGGTATCCTTTATGCAACCATGGAAAAGTTCTCTCCTTGCCCTGGCTTGTTTTCAGTGAAACCGGTTGTATATCATCTATCAGACTTCCCACAAGTTCAGAAAAACAGTCTAACTGGTAAAATCTGATATTATTGGAGGAAAATGTAGATTGTTTTTAAGTTTTGATTTTGTACATCTCAGAGATGTAGGAAAGCTAAAAGAACTGTGTCCACTTCAGATTTTAACCATCAATAGAGTTTATTTACAGGAATCCTTGTTTGTTCTTCTGGGATTGTCGCTTTTCAGTTACATACATGTTGCTATATGCTTGACAAAAGCTACAATAAAACGACAGAAACCTATTGAACATCAGTTAAAGTACGAACTTTAAGTAAATAGTTTTTTAAAAAACTATTCAATTCGTCGGCGAGTAGATACAAACTTGAAGTAATGTTGACAAAAGAATTATCATCGCCGTAGGAATTTGTAAAAGCTGACGTTTCAAGCGTTAGCCCTTCGTCAGAGCATCTGACGACACTTGAAATGTCAGCTTATACAAATTCCTACGGTGATGATAATTCGTTTATCAACATTACTTCAAATAAGTTAAAGTACGGATGCAGGACTCAGAAAGTCACTTTAAAACTGCTAATGGGGGTACTGACCACTCCAGAAACTTTAAAAGGACTGGGTTTGGTTTTCCAAACGATCCCAGAATACAATGGTGTATTTACACAATATAAGGTCTGCTTTTTAAATAAAACACAATGCATTTGAATTTCCAGACATGTATCGGTTAATCAAAAGTCATCATCAGCACAAGTGAAATAATTGCAAAGAAGTTCTATATGTACGTGAATGAAAATTTGAGTTCTGGGATTGTTTGGCAAATGTGCCAGAGGTACCTATTTGGTCTGAGAAGCAAAGTCCTACTGCCGAGATAAGGGCCATTGGGAAGTGATCTTTCATTCTTCTCTCTGCCTCCAAATGATGCGGAACCACAAAGTGGCTTTTTAGCGCTATTAATAATGCAGGGATCAAGAGTTTACATTAAATTTTCCATATATTTTCATATAAAACATGAAAAGCCACAAAGTCCTACTCAAATAGAAAAAAATCATTTTGTTTGGCAAAATAATATGCCAGAGGTACCTATTTGGTTTGAGAGGCAATGTCCTACTGCTGATATTATGGCCATTTGGAACTGATCTTTCATTCTTCTCTCTGCCTCCAAATGATGCTGAAGCACACAGTGGCTTTTTAACACTATTAATAATGCAGGGATCAAGAGTTTACGTTAACTTTTCCATATAAAATATGAAAAGCCATGCAGTACATTATTATAAACACAGTAATCATGCATGTGGTACAAAATAAACAATGTCAACACTTATAATTACCAGCTTTTATTTTAATTAAAGTTCTAATTTTAAAATAATTCTGTGTTTTAAATTTTGTAAAGCCGGGTATTGCTGAATAGCCATGCAAATGCACCTTCTGCGACATTACTGCTTAAAATTCTTTTTTTAAAACACCACTGCTATTTTCTGATTGTTACATATTTTTAACACTGGTAAATCAAAATGGGCTATGCATATCTAACATTGACCATGAATACAGTCCTTTACACTTGTCCCCTCAGACACTGAAATATATTTTAGCCACATAACTGGTTTGTGCACAGGTCTTTTGGCCATAACACTACCATTAGTATAAAAACATTGAAGACAGTGACTTTAAGCAGTACTTGGCAATGGGAAGCCAAGATGGCCTTTACAAGCACTGGCGCCTGAACTCTTTTGGCCATTACAGTGCCATCATTTCGTATAACACTGAAGCCATTGACTTTAAGCAGTACTTGGCAATGAGAAGTCAAGAGCCTGGTCTTCACAAACAAAGGGGGCCTGACGTCTGGTGAAAAATGAGGTGAACAGTTGTGAAAATTCGAGAGCAGATCGGTGAAAATCCGAGAAGAAGTTGTCGGTTTTAACCTGCTCGAGAGTTCTCAAACTTTGCCGAGGTTTTCACCAGACTATGAAGGAATATAGAACATGTTTTATTTCTTACAGAAACTTATTATTTTCCAACATACAAAGTACGTGAAGTGTTATTTCTTTAATGAAACTGTAAAATTTTCATAACTTGTCGACAGCCAAATGTCATTTTCGTGCTTCATAGCGTTGTGAAAGCGCACTTGTCAACCAATCAGAATGCATGTACTATCTGAATCATTTCATAATATTTTATAAAAGAAATAAAACATTTTCTCCATGCCTTCATAGGTTGGTGAGACTGCAAAAATTAAGAGAGAAATTGTCTCAAGCAGGTGAAACTCTCAGCTGCATATTGGTTTTTTCACTGATCTCCTCTCGAATTATCCCAAACGTTTGCCTCGGATTTCACCAGGCTATGAAAGCACGGACAAAATGTTTACTTCTTAACTCTCACCTGGGTCTCTCATTTAGTCCATTTGCAGTAGTATCCATTGAGTTCACTCGCCTCCTGCTAATCATCTCTTGCTGTTCCCTTTGTACCTTCTTAGCTGCTCGCCGTCTTTCTTCCACAATCCTCTCTTCCTCTTCAACTTTTTTTCTTCTTTCTTCCATTTCAATTGACAAAAATTCCTTAATGTGAAAGTAAAAGAAATGCATTGAAATTTAAAGAAAAACATAAGTATAAAGTATATATATATAAATTCAGGTGTGTTAGCCACTACAGGAAAGCGCAGCAGATTACTGGTGTGAGGAGGCCAGTCGCATGAGGATCCATTGGACCAAATATTTTCTTCATTTGAGCATGTCTCAAGCCTTGTAATTTCTATATATTATAACGATGTTTTGTACAATATATGGCAAATTTCGATGCTGAAAAGATAAGTAGATATAATTACAAAATAATCACTTAGTGACTCTTTTCTTGCCACTCTTAGCTGTTTTAAAATTTCCCCGAGTTGACCAATCACAGGGTCTACTTCATGTTGCTTGTTAACATTTTTCAAGGACATCGACTGTTTATTACATTGTTGCCCAAATTTCAGAATTTTATTTTTTTTAAAAATACGATTTTAACAGCTTTTGAAAACCTTAGTTCTCAGTGATGCATTATGTCAACATTATAAATTATTGTTTTATATTTTAGTATAAAAAGATTTAAAAACCAAAAAATTCTTGACAAAAAAAGTAAAAACTTGTTGGAAAACTCGTGGCGAACTTTGTAAGTAAAATAAATTAAAAGGAAATAAAACATTGTGCAATATTTGTGGCGTATACTCTAGTTACAACAGGATGTTCAAGTTCAATGTTATAAAATTGGGGGTGTTTATAAAAATATAAGCGATTTTGACTTTGAACATTTTTTAGGTCATCAACTGTACGCTGCTGCCCAAAGGACAGAACTATAAACTTTTTGCGAGCGATTTTTATTTAAGAGCCTTTGCAAATCTTAAGCCTCCTTCCTTGTTGCACCAGTGAGGCATTATATCAACAATATCATTGTTTTATAGTTTAGTCAAGTACGAAACTTCAAGGAAACAAGACACTGTGCAATATATGTTGCATATACTCCAGTTACATCTGGATTTTTTTAACCAATGAGAGCATAAACAATGTACAAAAGAGTCCTAGCCAGTAGCACAGTAAAACATTATGTAAAATCAATGCCATATGTTGTCTCACCTTTTTTCCTTTCTAATCTGATTTTCTGTCTCTTCTCTACCACTGCCTGTCTGTCTGTTTAGCTACTGCTACGAGTCTACATTCCAAAATTGAAAACCAGAGCTGCTAATAAACAAATCTATCACTTCCGTTGTTTAAGAAACAAAAGATGGACACAATTTGTGGTACTCACAAACATGGCTATAAGTACTCACGCTGACCAAGGACTGATTTTTAAAAGTTTTGCATATTTACTATCAATTCATTTATCCTTCATGTAACAAAAGAAAAAAATGAGCCTTTTTACAGTGTTTTAACCCTCATATTACAAAGCAACAGCTTCTTGATTCTAGATCTCAAACTTTTTTCAAATTTACTCAAGCTGAGCTTTGTGTAAATTGTCTTGTATTGATAAAACAAAAAAAACTCCTATTTTCTGAAACTTGCAGTTAGAAGTCGTAGAATGATGTCTTTGCTCACAATGTGGACACTTTACCCCAAAAAGGATATTTAGACTGTGTAATACGAACTTTTTTTTAATTTAACATTTTTTTGAGTTTTATAGACACAACTAAGTACAATTTACATGTGCATGTTAAAAAAAAAGAAATAAGGTGAATAAAAGTGAGATGAACTTTGCTTGGCTACTTCGTAACTGCTGGCATTATTGATTTTGGGTTACTGAACTTTTGAATTGGCCTCTAAAGAATGGTTCTTGGTACCTGTTAGGCTCCCTCATTTTGTTTCTTATTTCGATCCCTGTAGATACAGAAATCTTCATTTTATTCAGAGTCGTCTCTCAGTAAGCATAAAAGATACTCTTACCAGCTGGGGCAAAATAAATACACTTTAATTCACATTCCTTTGTTTCAGTATTTGTATTCATGTTTATTAGTCAATATCAATTTCTACACTTCCAGTTTACAACACATAACAATTACTGAGAGCTATTTTGAAAAACGGTTAATTGTGCAACAGTCAGTACTATAATAACATTAATTTTGGTTTGTTACCAGGTGAAGACATGGGTAAAATAGTTTAAAAACATAAGTTGCATGGCTAAAAACATTTAAAAACACATTTAAAATTTCCCGACGTTTCGGTTGAAACACCAACCTTCAGGGGAAGCGAACATTTATAGATAAGAACAATTGAATTTACATACGCTCTTCTATATAACTTTGTTTTATTTAGCATTTTCTTCGCTTCCCCTGAAGGTTGTTGTTTCAACCGAAACGTCTGGAAATTCTAAACATGTTTTTAAATATTTTTAACCAGAGCAACTTATGTTTTTAAACTATTTTACCCAGTCAGTAGTATGGTCAAAAAGTACTTTGACTATGTTGTAATTACTCGATTATTGCTACCCTCAAATAAGCACCAATATGGCACTCTATGACGTATCAAAACAGCATAAAAAAATTACTTGCATTAAAATTAATATTTTCAGGTCAAAGCAGTTATATTTCACTGCTCACCCTCAAAGTTAAATTTTAGTCTATGACAATTGCACTTGAAAAGTGCCGAAAAAAATTATACACTCAAGTTTTGTGTGTTATGACACAATTTTTGCTCAGGAGAGCTGTTCTAAGATAGAGAATGTATCAAAAAAAAATAAAAAGAAAAGATTTTGTCACATCCAATTTTAAATAAGTGCTGCCCTTAAATAAGCGCTACAACTGAAACATTAAAAATTTAAGTGCAGTATTGCTTATTCGAGTAAATATGATAATAATCTAACCAAACTATCTTTGGATGTATCATGAAAGATACATATAGTTGCTCTACAGTTTTTGCATTATTAACTTATCAATGGCCTTTGTCACACAGCAAAAAGTGCCAAATAGTATAATTAAATTTCTTGCTAACTCCCATAATTCAATCCAGTCAGAGTATTGACTGTTGTCAATATCAACCTCCTTCAAAATAGCTAGAAATAATTACTTTTTCTAGACAAGCAATCCTTTGTAACTTGAACTGACAAATTCACAATAAGATTTACTTACTGATAAATAAATAAACAGCTTAGAATAAATGCTTTTTGTTAAAAGCACCTACAGTAAAGCAATAAATTAAATGAATTATATGTTCAAGTTAAGATAAATTAGAAAGAACACTGTTCTAGCATCATTCTATCCAACTACTACAATACAATATTATTTATAATATTATAATTAATAATATTGTAACAGGAACATAGTCTTGCAAGCAAAAATAAATTACAAATAAGATAGCTTCATCATGAGCCATTCCACAAATACCGATACTATACAACTAACTAAAATACAATGACAGCTGCAACAAATAAGAAAAAAATCCCAATTCTTCATAGAAGGTAGCATGGCTCAGTAACTATGTTGCCAAATTTCCGTGTATAGCTGACTTGAGTTTGAATCTTGCTGACCACAGCTGGATTTGTTTCAAGAGAAACTAATTTCAATTGAGCCCTGTTTTGCAATAATTTATAAAGAATTAATAGCCAGCATCGCTGCCCCTTACAAGTTCCGATAATCATTAACAAGAACAATTAGTTTAATTTGTTAATGATTCGACTTAAATACCTAAGGGTTACAAAGCTATTTGTAAGCTCTTTTATTAAATTATGGTCATCTGTTCAACTTTTATACCTTTAAAAATAAATACTGAATACTTCCACCCTCCACTAGTTGAGGAAAATTATTAAAAAGCCAAGGAAACCACAATGAATTTGTGGAAATATATTAAATAACATTAAATACAAGATGTTTATGGCCCTGTTACCTTGCCACTTACTAGATGAGTAAAATTCCTTGCCAAGTAAGAAAAAAAAACTCAGTAAGCGAGTTTCTGCTGATGACATTGTTTTTATTCTGCTTCACTAAGATACAACTTAAGTCGGAGAAAGAACTAAGATAAACAACAACTGACTTTAAAACTTGAGAATACTTATCAAATGAAATAAGTAACCGAACTTTCGGCTTTATATGTGTAGGTTCAAAGAAGAAATCGCTGCTAAAAACCCTCAAAACTGTTGGAGGTATGAACGATAATGAGCCCACACATTCTTTCTAAAATTTCCAATTTTTAAAACCACATCACGGAAAGAATACTCAGCATATCAATCTCATATTTCTGAGAAAGTTTGTTTTGCAGGACCATTTCATTATTCAGAAGCTTTGTTTTTGTAGCTGAATTAGAAAGAAGAGTAAGTACGCAAATGAGGCAAAAAATGTAAACAGAAACTCGCCTATAACTCTCCATTTCAGGGATAAAAAATCGGCCGATGTCGTAAAGAAGCAAAGGTAGGCCGCCAGACTTTACATATAAAGACAGTTAAAACGTGCAAATGCTGACTCTAAAGATTTTTTGCAGTTCTGTACCACTTGCATACGTCCTATTACAGAATATTGTTGCCAGGCTTTCCATGACTCCTAACCTAATTATCTGTCAGATGAACTAGAAAAACTTCAGAAGCGCGCCCTTAGGATTATTTTGCCTTTCATCAGCTACGCAGAGGCACTTCAAGTGTCAAATCTCACTACCGCTTACAGTAGGCGTCAATCTTTAGCCTTTTTCAAAAAATTGCTAATGACAAGAATCACAGCTTACATCACTTACTACCGCAGACAAATAATAGTTAAGTCTCTTTAAGGTGCAAGCGCAAATTCGCATTACCTTTTTGCAAAACGAAACGTTTCCAATCAAGTTTCCTTATTGCAAATGCTGCAACATGTTTAGATTAAATTTTAAAGTTTTTTTAGAAATTTCCAATATTCGATTGTAATTTTTAAGTGTGTTTTAACCGAAATTTTTGTAAAAAAATCCGTAATCTAGCCAGTTGGCTATAATGGTATTTTAATAAAGTATCTATCTATCTATCTATCTAGGACAGAGCATTGACAGTACTGCTTACCAAGAACTACAAGTTAATTGTTATGCACTTTCAGCATGCAAGTCAAGCAGATTATTTTTTGATTTTTTGTTAATCTAAATGCAATAAAATGGTAGTACACATTACATACTTAATATTTTCTGTTTCATGCTTTGTGTTACTAGCCAGCGAACTTGCAGTAAAAAACTAAAGGTCGAAAACTCGTATCCCCAACTCCAATTCAAGTTGCGGAAGCTGTAAAGGCGACACAAGATTTTGTGATCATGTTGAAGAGGCAGGGGAAAGAGAGTGAACCTTTTTTTCTCTCTCTCAGTGATAGAGGACGCATTATTAAGACTGCAAATAAAGACCAAGAGGCAATCAAATTTGAATTAATATTTTCAGTAATGAAGAATGCAGACCTAAATACGCAAGTATAAACTCGATTTTTAGCTGTTTTAAAGATTTAAAATGTTAAAGCTCATGCTACAGAATTTTCTGTAGTTTTGGTAACGAACACCTTATGAGCTGTACAAATTGTTTTTGACAAGTTTTGAGGAAATTGAAAAATACTCTGAATGTTGCACTTGTAATTCATTTGATGATCAGTTATAAATCTATTAGATAAGATGCAGTAAAAAAGCTTTATACCAGTACGATATTTTTGGAAATTTTTCCACAAAATCGTTAAACCTGGAATTCACCTACAAAAATATCTCACTTTGACGATACTTTCACTTTCCTTGACATATCATTGAACACTCATGTAAGGTAAAGGTTGTAAGTGGAGGGTTGAGTTCAGTAGGAGAGAGTACCATGTTTTCAATGTGGAGGAAATAAGGCACATTAAAATTAGTGCAATGAGGCTGCTAAAATTCAAACCCATAGGCAACTGACTCCCAAAATAGGGAAACTATCTGTAAACGTCGCCTTCCCCAACGTCCAATACAGCAAACAACTGTTTTGAACAAATGGAATCGGATGATGTAACATAATATGACCCCTGACCAGTGATTTTTATGAATGTGCAGTTGAGAGGTATGTTTAAAA
>JAODFW020583328.1:0-19205 GCA_027575235.2 Palythoa mutuki | reverse complement strand
TAATAATAATAAAAAAAATAATGATGATGATGATGATAATAATAATAATAATAATAATTAGTAGTGGTAGTAGTAGTAGTAGTAATATTGGTAGTAGTAGTAGTAATAGTGGTAATAGTAATGGTAGAAGTAGTAATGGTAGTAGTAGTAGTAGTAGTAATGGTAGAAGTAGTAGTAGAAATGGTAGTGGTGGTGCTACTACCATTATTACTATTAATATTATCATCGTCTTTTCCATCATCATTATAACTACCTTAACTGCATTGTGCTAAAGTACCAAGGCTCATAAAATAATCTGTCGAAATTCCCGAATGCCCAAATAACTTCAACGGAGAAGACTTACAAACTTTTATAACTCCACCTGGACAACACTAATTAAATAAACAAATCAATTCGTCTCGGGAATACCGCCGTTGTCCTGTCACCAATAACTAACACGCCAACGGAAATTTTTTGGATCAAAAATGCATCTTAGATTGATGAAGGGTACCAAAAGTGCAGTTGAAACGTCAAAAGGTTTTTAAAACTTTTATTGCATGTAAACCACAAAACCAATTTTAATCTAATTTTAATCTTTTAAAAATTGTTCCTTTAGATCTGATGGTTTCCTCTCAAAGCGGCGAAGAGGTTTTGTTCACTAACATGGATCAGGAGGCGGAGATGGATATCAAGGTAAAACTACTTTAAATGTAAAAGTTTCAAGTTCAGACTGAACTTGGCTAATGGGACTTTTCTATAATCGACAATATTGCCGTCATAGTATAAACAACAGAAAATAAAGGAAATTTTAATAAAAAATATAAGAAATTCTAACGGTTTATACTCAGTTTGAAAATGTTTGTTGAAAGATACGAAACGTCAAGTTCATAAATGAATCTTTTAACGAATATGTTTATTACTGTTGTTTGTATTATATTTTTGATTAAGCTTCGATGGCCAAATAACAGGAGTCTATATAAGGAAATTTTGTTTTACCTAAATAATAATTATAACTGAAAATATACTAGATATTAACCAAGGTATACTGAACTTTTAGTTCTGCTATGACCAAAGATACGATAATCATTTTTAAGGGCTTTTTTGAGAGAGAAGGATTGAAATTTTAACTTTAAGTTTGATTAAGTATAACTCACCAGAAAATACACAAAAACCGAATCGCGCAGAGTTTACACGATGATCAAAAACGTGGACACAAAAAAAGACTCTTTTTCCGTGTAAAATATCTTTTTTTCCATGTTAACTGTTTTCTCTCTCTTTCCGTGTCAAATGTTTTTCATTCGATGGAAATTTTACTTCTTTCTCATTGGTCCATGGCCCATCACGTGACCTTCAAATAACTGCCTACCAATGTGACACTGCTCATGCGCATTAACATTTAACGGATTTTAGATGCAAATATGACACCGTTTTTTGTGTGGTTTCGACACAATAAATTTTCTCATGATAACTGAAATTACGAGAAAATGCTTAGTTGCCGCTTGTCGCTACTCACAAAAAATCAAACAAGCAAGTTCAGTGGTCACTTGAAATGATAAAACAATTATTGGTCTTGGCTAAAAAAAAGCTAAATCCTCTTACAAGCCAAGTGGGCCATTGGAGCTGGTACTTCTCTCCGGCTTCGCTAGTGTTAAGCGGATGAGAGTCATTGACTTTCCCTGGACAGGACACTAATCCACTGCAGGTTACCTCCTAGCAGAAGCTGGTACTCATTTTACCGACCTCGGGAGGATGAAAAGTTGAGTCAACTTTGGCGGAAAAGAAGGTTACACAAATGTTCAACACTCGGTTGAGCCAGGGTTTGAACCTGGGACCTTGTGGTTAGAATATAGGGATCTTACCACTGAGCCAACCACACCGCCCTGGTCTTGGTAATCGCAAAATATCGTGATTTGACAGTTTAGTTGTTAAGCCTTTGGCTTAGCAAATAATGAAGTTGCTCCCCACTGACAAATAACATTATTTTGATCAATCTCATCTAAAAATTGCTTATTTACAAAATAAAATCATATAAATTATGATTATAAAAACTTTGTAAATTCTCCACTCAGGGGATTCACGACGCACCAGAATCAGGAGAAGTGGAGTCCATATCCGCGCTGGCAGTGGCTATAGGCTGTGGAATAGCGGCCGCGATAGTTGGGACAGCGGCAGTTGCATTTATAACACGAAGGATTCTCGGTAAAAAGCCAATGAATTATGAACTATTACGCGAACCAATTCGAGACTATACGTAGCCTCAGTGACTGAGCGTCACCATTTCGGCTAATAATTTTTCTTTGGCTGGACACAACAAATAGACGCATAATTTGTATATAAAATCAAAGAAACCTAAAAGTTACCGGTATCTTTTTCTTACTCGGATTGTCTGATTGATCCGATTAGCCCATTTCGTTACATAAAGTTTTGAAAGTGTTTGTCACGAATTTAGTCGATGAGTTTCTTCATCTTTTGAACTAAAAAAAATTCGAGACGAGAGGACAAAAAAACACAACGCACGAATGGAAAGCAAGTTCCACTGACTGAATTAGTAAGGTTCTGAACTCTTTGACTGGCGGTTGTAAAAACACCAGAAAAAATACTACACGAAGTGATAGTGCTACACGCTTTTTTTATAAGAACAACTTTATAAGAACAACGAGGCTCAAATTTGCCAAAATTTAAAAACAATTTAAGAATATGCTCAGGCTGAGGCTTGATAACTAGGAAAATTTTTGTGGTAGAAAATTGACTAAAACTCTGCGATATAACATAAAAACTTAAAAATATTCACTGTTAAGACTACGCAACAAACAATGAAGGTAGTTCACCTCTAAATTCGGCCTTACAATACATGTGTGGCGCAACGTACTCACAGAAATAAGAACAAATTAAGAAAAACAAACTGAGGCTGAAATCGTCAAAAAATTAAGAATAGCCTCGGCAAAATTTACTGGTTCTTACAAAATAGTGTAGCGTGTAGCAAGAACTGGGCCCTGTCTTGGTGACAAACCGCGGTAGAAGGAATTTTTGACGTCACTGGTAAGCTAGAAGACAGTTGCTATGGCATTGCCAAGGATACAGAGACAAACCGGCCCCGGCTCTTTATCACCACATTTTCCAGAACTATTTAACACGTTGATAAAGTTCATGTAGTTAAGAATAGTTTTAACCCCTGGAAAGCTTGTTTTTGAAAAAGGTTCCCACTCAATTATCAGTTCCAGTTATGCCGTTGATCATAACAAGGAAATAACTTGTTTCGATGGGACACAACAAAGGATATGTATTTGCAGTTTATTTATCCTCATAGTTGTTTTGATAGATGTTTCGACTATCGTCTACTTAAAAAATTTATTTTTGTTTAAAGCAATTAATATATTTTAGTCCGTGTTTGCTACAGGAATATACCATTTTAAACTACTTAGTTTTAATCTATAATAATGGCCGAGTCAGACGAGTTAAAACACAATTATCCATAGAGAACAGCTATCTCTGACGTTTAACAATTCCTTATGTTCTCATTTTTATCAACCATTATGAATTGTAGCTAAAATAACTAGCAGAACCATAACGTTGTGCCCTAAAGGCTACCAACGAAAATGAACAGATTTTATAGTATTTACTGATAACAAAATTTCCCTTTCTTCACGATAGTTATCTTAAATTAATTTAGACTGCATCATACTCCTTGCGGCCTCTCCCTCGACAATAAGTTTAAATAGCAATTGTTATAACGAAGCCTTATATATCAATCTAATTCAGTGAAATTCTTATCAGCTTCAGGATCGAATAAATAATGTTTGATAGGCTATCGTTATTTTTCAGTGCGACGTTGAACTTTTCTATTTTTAAGTCCTTAACAGGAATAAATGTGTCTACCACGGCATGATCACAAAAGATAGAAACATCTCGAAGTCGGAGAGTACAACAGTGAAAAGATACAAAAAGATCTTTTATTCATTATTGTTATCAAACTTTCAGTCTTAAAAAAGGTTCATTTGTTATTTTTACATCTTCTCATGGCCTTTTCCATGCGTTTTGTCGTCTTGACGTTGGTAGATGAATATTAATTCAAGCTTTTTATGGTTCATATTTGCAAGCAAAAGAGCAGTTTTAGATATGCATATTATACTGAATTAGACGGGCTACAAAAAACTGACAGACGCTGTCAGATTGAAACAAATCAGTGCTATAGAGCGGCTCGCTTTCACTACTTCTATATTCTGCAACACAAATCAGTAAAAAATACTTAAAATGAAAGTTAGTGCTCGATGTTTTTGAGCAGAAACCAAATCATCTCAATCTATTCTAAAGTCAAATCGCCTTTCAGGCGAGATATCAAACAAAAAAAAGTTATTGTGTCGGAGATTATTTTCTGTTCCGCGTCTTCTTGTACAAAATTATGGAACAGCTTGTCACTAGAATTCAGTTCTTGCCTTTTGTTTCACATGAAAAAAGATAGATTTTTTTATAGATCTTTTTCTCTATCACACTACAAGAATAAAACTAAGCCGAAATGCATAACCTTCAAAGCAAAGAAGGTATTGTCGGTTATCTTGTTAAGAAAATGTCTGGAAATACAGCAATGAACAATCCAGCCAGCCTGTCAATCTTCTATTCCGCGTCTTCTTGTACAAAATTATGGTCTGGTGAACATAGGCTGTGTTGACACAGCTTGACAGGATGGCTGGATTGTTCATTGCTGTATTTCCAGACATTTTCTTAATAAGATAACCGACAATACCTTCTTTGCTTTGAAGGTTATGTATTTCTGCTTAGTTTTATTCTTGTATTGTGGTAGAGCAAAAGATCTATAAAAAAAATTCTATCTTTTTTTCATTTGAAACAAAAGCTGAAAAGGCAAGAACTGAATGGTGACAAGCTGTTCCAATTCGTGTTTTGTTGGCTTCGTCTGATAAAACGTGGAAAAAGATAATAAAAAATGATTACATGCAGGAAACTAAAGAAGGCTGATAAAGCATTTGTGAACAATTTTTTGCAATCTTGAGAATAAACTCAGTGCTAGAAGTGTTAATTCTTTAACATACTACCGCAGCCATTAATCCTACAGTTGGAAAAAGACATTGTTAGTTTTTCAGAATTTGATTAGATTTCTCTCAACTTGAGTATGATATTTTCAGTTCTAAGTTTCTTATGAGGTTGCCTTCTCTAAGTTTGTTATTGAGCTGCCTGATCTTGGTTTAAAAGAATATAAAAATATAACAAACTTCCTCAAAACGGTGAAAAGAATTCCTCCTTAAGACGGACATCTCAACACTAACTATACTTTTATTTTCATACAAGAAGAAAGAGAAAGAAATTAAATTTTTCTCATTCAAGACTCTGCATAATTTGACTTCATTATGTGGCGTGATTGGCGCAGTGGTAAGCTCTCTGCCTTCTAAGCACAAGGTCCCGGGTTCAAACCCCGGCTCAGCCGAGTGTTGAACAATTGTGTGACCTTCTTTTCAGCCAAAGTTTGCTCAGCTTTCCATCCTCCCGAGGTTGAAAATGAGTACCAGCTTCTGTTGGGGGCTAACCTGCGATGGATTAGTGTCCCGCCCAGGGAGATTCAATGACTCTCATCCGCTTAACACTATAGAAATCAGAGGCTCGTAAATGGATTTCGCTTACAACTTGATTTCATACAGTAGATATATATTCGGGTCATAATTACGAAAGAGCTTTGTCACACATGGGGCAGCGACAACGTCGCACAAAGCACGTTTGAGGGAAAAGCATGCATGCGATCGGTAATGAAAGAAAATGAGCAGGAACTTAACAAAACAAACTACTCGTCTTTTGAAGAGGAAGGAAAGCTACTTACACGAAACTATAGCGACTGTTAGGAAGAGCGCATTGCAAAATGGGTCCAATTTGAAAAGCGAAGCAGAATTCACATCAAACAACTTCATTATATCGACTTGTTGTAACAACTCGATACTATATAACAAATTGACAAAATTTTAGAAATAAGTCCGGCTAGTAAATGATTAATCACTCAATAACATCGTTCACGAACTTTAACGTACTAACTTCAAAAACAAAATCGCAAAGACACTAATTCTAAATAGCATATATATGCAGGTAACTTTAATGAAGGGATGATGTAAGTTTATCTCTCACAAACCGACTGGAGTGTATAGTTCAACAATATCTTGACGTTTTACTATAGCTCCTCGGCAAGAAATCGCTTTCATTTCATTTCATTTCATTTAATTTATACACATGTATTTGTAGAATTACCAATATATGTATTGATAAGAATCCTAAAAGGCGGCGGCAAAGTTTTGATAACTCCACCCTATTCATAAATAAACAGATCTAGACTAGAAGTTAACCAATGACCCTTTGATAGTCCTGTGGGAAAAAGCCATCATCTTTAACCTTAATTCTGCTAGTGATAGAGTTTTGTTATCTTTAATGGTTTTAATAATTTTTTCAGCTACAGAAAGTTCTATTGTATATTAACATCAAATCTTAAGCTAGACATCGGGCGTGTGAAACTGAAAAACATTTGTGTTTCAATGTTAGCTTTGTCATCTTTTGTTATTGTCGGCTTCGTGTTTTCAAGTAAAATTTCGGACATACTAAATTAAGGATACAGCTCAACATCAGAGTCTCGTTCCTAAACGAAGTTAATCTCTTCTTCACGGTAAACTTCATTTCTCACACCACTTGAATAAAAAAACCTGGGAGACTTTTCGGGTTCCATGGGAAAGTTTAGTTATTACGGTGTCCCGGTGATAGTCTTTATCAGATATATTAAACATGACGCCGTTGCTTCTGGGGCCGGGGGCAAAGTTTTTGTTTGTTTTCTTAATATAGAATAAAGCGTTTGAAACAAAGATTACAAGTAGTCACTTCACAATTAGGTGAAGAGATTCAACTTTTTTCATTGACCACGTGTCAGGATTAAATGAGGTTTTACGTAGTTCACTCATTTTAAGTCTTTTCAAAAAAGGAAGTGAGCTGTAAAAAGCGCTATCGGTTTGAAAAGGGATGTTCACAAAGAAATTATCTCTTCGGGATTGACTCGTCTATTTGTACCTTTACCAATTAGGGCTATTTCTAGACAACTGAATCTTTAATATCGTGGCCATCATTTCTGATAACAGGCCTGAATTCATTTTTTAGTATTTTTTACAAAGGCTTGCAACCCATATCAGTCTAGGTAGCAATTTTTCATCGTTTATTTTGTAACATTATCATTCGTAGTAAACTTGGTGTCTCATGACTCACTGACACGGCGTATCTTTCAGGGTTATAATACAAAAAGAGTTCTTAAGTAAAGATTATTGTTCATTAATCATAACATAAGTCACAACATGCCGAATGTTTCTTCTATTTAAACTTACAGCATGTCACAAATTACACCGCCAGTGCCTGAACGGCGAAAGACACTATATTTTACATTACCCTAAATTGTTTCAACACTTTTTAAACAAGAGAATAAAAAACATTTTTACTGTGACACTGTTTCAACGCTACAGTTTCCTTTTCAAAGCTTATAAGCTCACACAAGGAGCACTCCATCTGTAATCTAAGTTTAGTTTATCTAAACTGAATAAAGTCGACAGAAATTCCAAGTTCATATATTTTATAGAATTCTCTCAAAAGCACATGAACATTCAACAATGTATTTTTAACCGAAAAGCCGAAAAGGTATGCAAGTGTGCACAACACCAATTCACAAGTGGTGTAATATGCTGGTAGCCGGCAAAACGCTCCTGACAAATAGATATTTGGTAAACAAGAGTTCGGAGTACGTAAACGCCATTCCGGACTAATCAACCAGACGACCCACGCGTCACACAAATATTGAGCCAAAACGTTTAATTGATCTTATATACAGCAGAGTTCCTGTTAAAGGAAAGAATTTGGATTGTTAATCTTTTGCCCTTGACCTTTTGTTCCAAAATTCAGTACACAACACGTACAGTTTAAAGGAACTTGGTACAAATTATCATATACCGTATTGGTCTTTCATCAACAGGAATACACCGATTATTTTCCTGACGAGGTCAGCTCAATCTGTCAAAGACGTACTATAATTAAAAGGGAAAGCAAGGAAGATATCGTTGCCCTCAGTTGATTAGTTTATCGTAAACACGAATTTCGGTCCAACTTGTGTTTTGATGTTCCAAGGTAGTTGGTTACGATCAGAGAATCAGTATCGCCAGAATATCAGAAAGCATGTTGACTAAAAGGAACTTAAGGCAGACAGCTACTAGAGATGTTGGTTTTCTGTGGCTCAACACCGTAAACTTCCTACTACTAAGCAAGAAAACGAGTTAAAGTACTTGATTCCGGAACTGAGTTCTAACTAAAGAGTGTTAAACACAGACCGGAAAAATCTGTTTTACGAATTCCACTATCATTAAGTTAAAAAAAACTGCTAAGCTGCGTCAAACTTAGATTTGTCCAAAAATTAAGTACAAGCTAAAAGCAATCACCAGGCAAAAATTTTGATCAGACAAATTTAAAAGTTTTATTTAATCCTTATTCACAATCACAGATTGAGATGTACGTGAAAGTTCATAATAACATTTCTGACTTACCGCTCTTTTCCTTTTTTAAAAAACAGCCGACTCGCTACATTTTTACCAAGACTTTTTAGAATTAGCGGGATCGTCGGGCGCTGGAAGAGTGATAAGCAAACTCGTCACGTTCGCGGACGCTGTATTGACAGTTTCAAGATTTTATCCGCTGGATAAAAAAGTAAGAAACAAGTATTTCTTAGCGCCTTTTTATTGTTCCGGCAATCTACACGCATTTTTTTAAAAAAAGAACTGGTAAATTTTTCCGAGGCTCACTTGTTCTTAAGTTTTTGGCAACTTCAGCCTCAAGTTGTTCTTAAATTGTTCTTATTTCTGTGTGCGGTTTTTATTGAAGAAAAAAACAACAAATAAAACAAGGTATTGGAAAATGAAACGCCTTGCGCTACACAAGTATTGCATTGCTGAATTTAGAGGCGAACTACCTCCATTGTTTGTTGAGCACTCTTTAATTACAGTGAATCTTTTGATGTTTTATCGCTAAGTTTTAGTCAATTCTACCACAAAACCTTTCCTAGTAATCATGCAAGCATCAGCCTGAACTTGTAGTTGTTCTTATAAACTTGTTCTTAAATTTTGCCGGGCAAATTTGAGCCTCGTTGTTCTTATAAAGTTGTTCTTATAAGAAAAAGCGTATAATCCACTGTTTGGAAATATTAGGAAATAAAAACAATTTAAGAACAATTTGAGGCTAAAATCACCAAAACGTTAAGGCAGCCCAGCCTCAGCCGAAAGTTACTGGTTCTTTAAAAAAAGTGTATTACAAGTTGCTACGATATTGGAAGGGCGGCTTATCAAAAGTTAAAACAAACTCCGAAACTTTCCTTTATAGTTTAATGTAGTTGTTATTACTATCATTAATATGATTATCGTCATTGCTATTATAGTTATGTTAATATTAATGATACCAGCTGGCCCGTGTTGCGAATTATACAATTGTCTAATAGTTCCCGTTAAAGACCGAAAGGGTTTCTGTAATGAAAAACATACACTATTTAAAGTTGTGACGAAAAAACACCATAAGCCTTATTAAAGTATTTGTTTTAATTTTCAATGTCAAGTTCAAGGTGAAACGGAAATGTTTTTTCTCTATTGCCTGTAGATTTGTACCGCCATATTTTAGAATGGATTGGAGGTTTTACACAAAATAGACGGGGCATTTCTTTCAAGTTTAAGAAATATTACTCCTGAAATCAGAAAATTTATTCGTCTACTTTTAATATGTGTTTTTTTGCAGCTCTCAAAGTTCTGCCCTTAATATTTTTCTTATCTTCTGGTGGACCAAAACGGATGGTGCTAAAGATTTATCACGAACAAAGCCGTTTTAAAGGTGTACAAGTCAAGTCAAGTCAAGTCAAGTCAAGTCAATTTTATTTAAGCTCACACAAGAATGATAATTAATGAGAAAACGTGAGAAAATATGTCTATGACAAACGTGAAGATTTAAACTGGTGCACAGTTCTATGTCATGCTCATAGATCTTCTTTCAGATTTTGAGCAGTTTTTTTGGCTAGATGAATAAACGATTTATTACCGATCCTCGACAATAACCCAGTTGATGTGTTTCCATTGACTTAACAGGGTAGAGTAGCACGATTGTCAGTCAATCTTAGAACAAAAGAAGATTTATCCCGAGTTCTGTGTAGGCGACTGAGTGTCTATTAAACAATGCAGTTTTGTGTTTGTTTTCTCACAGATGAAACTTCGTTGTTTGTGAATGCATGAAAGCGTTTTCTCACGGAATGATACACTTTGTTAAACAATTCTTTTTGTTAGACTCTACAAAGAGTCATTTTCAACATACCAACCGCTTTGTCAACACATCGTTAGTTATCAAGTCCAAACACAACACAATAAAAGCAAATGATTTGACCTCGCTTGATTGTATTTTAAATAACAATGTAATTTATACTGAAATTTTCATTTATGAAAAATAGCTGCCAATCACCAAATCATATCACATCCACAACGGTAAATGTGAACAAACTAAATTAAGCCTAATGACCACGACGCGGGCAAAATTCTCAGTTAGACATAGTAAAATCTCAGACGTGATGAACTCAAGACCACAGAAGTACAGTGGTAAAAGCGTGTAGGAAATACTTAACACCACCCGCTTCGAGACAATAAAACTCATGAAGAGTACGCCTCGTTCATTTCTTTCAGAAATTTCACGCAACTTCCTACGTCTAGTTTTCCACCTTTTTTGCTATTTAGATATTGAAGTTTGCGTGATAGTGCCCATTGCAATCTCTCTAAATAGAATTTATTTGGTTGTGGGCTAGTTAGTCTGTCATTCCTTTCCGCCAATATTCATTGGTGCAAGAATCCTTCACTTCAGTAAATGTAAATTAGTAACCACACGTACAGCCGAACGCTGACAGCTTATGATTACATAATATTTCAAGATATATGAAATTCAATTTCAAAAAAGGAGGCTAATGAAGATTTTGACACATTGCAACTTATGGGGTTTCCTTAATGAGGATTATTTTTCACTAAGATGGTACAAAGAAATATAATCCACCGCTAAGTACAAATACATTAAAAGAAGTTTAGCTACGCTCGAGTACATAACTAAATGGAAACATTCATTTGAATTTTAAACTGTTTTCGTATTTCAGCAGCGCACCTGTCACGCAAAGATGATCTAGTTACTTTTTACAGCACAACAGTAAGGCCGCTGTGGAAACCAGATTGAAATATTATTTCATTATGTCTTACGCTCTTAGAAGTTCATAACCGCACTGCCAGCTTTGTCGGTTCTTATCAGACGACTTAAGATACTAACGTTTTCTTTATTTCGTTTACACAATCTTACTTGTACCTAACGAACCGCCGAAATGCTAATTTCAATTTGTTTAATTAAAATAGCTCTGTTTAAAAGTTTTGTTGCCAATGTTTGCGATATCACTAAAAAGAAAATCTTTTTCAGAAATTCTTCATAACTTCTCGTGATTATTCAGGGATTAATGAATTTTGTGGATTGTTGTTAATACCGTCCAGTTTAGCACCTCAATTTACAAGACGTCTCAACGCAGTTAGGTAAACAATCGTTAAAAACCACCCGCTAATATTAACTGTAACATGATTTCTTGAAGATGTCGAGTCTCTCCCTAGCTTCAACATAACACTGTCTGTTATTTGTGTTGATGAAGGAAAATGTTTACGAGGAACTTTTTAGAGCATTTTAGAATGTAGTTCGCGTGATTCAAAGGCCGTCGGCAATTTCCGCCATTTTCGAAAATGTGCATATATTAATGTACGCTATTAAAGTTCCCTATTTGTTGTAGTGTATACAAGGCTGGTGACGCCAGAGGGGTCTTGGGACAATGAAATTTTCTAATACAATGTAATTGTCGGCTCATTGTGTCCACTCGGAAGCGTTTTGATAACGCGGATAACTTTCGAAAACGTGTTATTACCAGATCACTACGTACTACTGTCAAGGCCAAAGTACAATTTATCTCCCAGCAAGGTAAACGCCGCGGCCGACTCAAGATTTTACCAACAAAAGTAGATTTCACGCGTTCGAACTTACAAGAGCCACATTAGAGGTGAGTAAATTAAATTTATTGTACAAAGAGTATAGAACGTGTTGGATCGTGTTAAAGAGTGTCAAGGTAATGCAGACGCCCATTTCGTGTTAAAATCCGATAATTAGGTGAAGTTGTATCGTTGTCACGAGGCGGGGCTCGTGTTCCCTGAACTTTTTGCCTGCAAGTTTCAGTGACTGTGTACTTTTCTGTTTGTTTAGCTATCAAATTACGTGTCATCGAAAGTACATATTTACAGAAAATGATTCAGCGAAGACCACCGAGAAAAAGGCAATGGTCTTTTAATAGAAAAAGGAGAAATAAAATTAGAATTAAGTTATATATAAAGAAGTCTATGATGCAGTAAACTGGCTGAGAAGTTCGTTATGGTACTTTATGTCATTACGACCGTACCTCTGTAACAACTGTCATAAGAAATCTTAGAATATCATATTCTTCGCTCCGTTCGATCATAACATGCTTTAAATATATTTTATTCTTCAATGAAGTTTGCGAAAACAAGGGTTTTTGATCTTTTTAATAAACACGTTAGCGATTTGTAAAAACTTGAGATTGTACATGTGAATGAAACAAAACACAATTCTTATTTTCGATTTGACTGATATTGGGCTAGCAAGACTTCATCTTGTTGATCAGGTTTTTCGAGCGGAACGAAAAGCTGTGATAGTTTTTCGAAGATTTAGTTTTAAGTTTGTGTTTTAGTTAGATGTTTGGCCCGGAAGTTATTAGTGTCGCCGTTCTGTCGAGTTCTCTTCAGACCGAGTTCATATCGAAACTAGAGCAAACTATATTCATTTATTATCTCTTAAGTACAGTTATTGCTATGCTCTGGATAACCCGGTCGTTACCACAACGAAACACACCGGGAAATGTAAAATATAAACTGTAAATGTATAACGAGAAATAACAAATGTTGCCGCTAAGTGTTTCAGTCCCTGAATGTGTGTAAATCGGATTTTAAAATCTTTTCACATTGTAAAGTTAACTATAATGTTCGCCCTAAGAAGTTGTCACAGGCCAGCAGGTTAAACTTACCAGAACAATCTAACGTAAATGGCGAATAATTATACAGCGAGACATCTTTATTCGAAGAAAAAAAACATTAGTAAAATCCTGAAGTTCTCTACTGAAACTGTACTTAAACAGTCTTGAAACTATTCGCCACAATTAGCACTTTCACTTTTTGCATGGAGTGGATTCGAGTCTATTGTTCGCGTGACTCTTTCAGCATCAATATTTTAGTACCATAGCTGGTGAACGATATTTTAAGCTTTAAGCTCTGCTAAGATTGTTTAACTTCCCAGCAGCGCGTACAAGATATCTTCCTGATGTGGTTACAACGAAAGTCCTGAAACCCGCCAGGTGTAATTTGTTTCACGATGTGTACAAAACAGGAAATTATTCGCGAGTATATTCTGATACTCGCAGTAATTATTCTATTTCCTAAGCTTCTTGTAGTTGTAGCAATGCATTATTTAGTGCTCGCAAGATCTACAAATATTGTTTACAACAGGGCCGCTAAAGTAACACATTGAGATCGCTAATTGCTATTATGAAGTATTTGACACAATTCTAACAAATTGCCAATCCAATCTTCACCATCTGTAACTTTACACGACAGCGGATGGGTTTCTATTTGTTTACTTCAAACTCGTTTGGCGTCTTCGATAGCTATGTAATTGTCACATAACTACTTAAGTTACCTTGGCAGTTTGTCAAGATAACCCTTTGTACTACTTAAAAACATTTTAAGGAAGGTTTCAATCAAGATATCTTTGTATGGTTGTCAATTTTATTAGTATAATGAAGTTTTGTTTATGAGGGATGCAGATTTTAATAAAACCAAGCAAGCGAAAAAAAACATATGCGTGACTTCCACCAAGTTTGGCTAAATGCCGTGTTACATGTACAACATTCTGAGATGGTAAGGGACAGAACTGAGAAGAGCGGCAAAAGATGTTAATTTCAATGCCTTATGCAATAGTATTAACTGTGTTTTTTTTTCAATATTTGACCTTTACAATTCGGTTTTTGAGCCAAATCGCAACGATGTTACGATAAGATAGTGTACTTAACAGGAATTGACCAATTCATTACCGAACAGCTAAGTACAAAGTATAAAGTATAACCACAAAAACAGTTTCCAAAATGGTGATCAATCCTAAATCAAACTAATCTTTAAAAACTTAATATCATGTACTAAAATTGGTTATCTTACGCAAAGCAATTTCATTTCAGCCATCATTTTACGTGGAGGACAACGGACGAAATTATTCAGCTATTACACTTTTACAGTGACCAATAGCGTTGTTTCGCGTGAATCCATTACCTGTTTCACTAACAAAAATAACCCGCTCAAACCGCTAGAACCATATAAAACAATTGCAAAGGCCTTTTGTAATGACCTCCACAGAAACTTAATTTGTCTCTGAAACAAAAGATTGGCGCCAAGTGGATTAAGCTGCTTTTGTTATTGTAAAGAATATGGTTTGGTATGATAGTAAAGTTTGGAAATGATAACTCATTACAGATCGTCTTATATTTGCTGGTGAAAATTAAGGTTGTCAGGTGTTCCTGCGTTCATAAGGCTAAAATCTTCCAGATTGTAAACATTTTTGACTTTCCCATAATTTGCGTGCCAAGACGTAACTGTTGCCTTAACTTAAAGTGGAAAACAATTTGCGCCAGATATAAACAATTAGACAAGTTTTGATTCTTTAAAACTTTTGTAGTATTTTCAAATAACATTGTCGTTGTGCTGTGTGAAAATCGTCGATATAAATACAAATTTTTTGCGTGGTCTTTAAAGTTTCTAAAACAAAAACAATCAACGTAGCTACGGGGAAAAGATTCGCTTGATGACAAGTTTAGCTTTTTTGGAGTGACGTCAAACATACAGCAAGAACAAAAAGACGACTATAATACAACGTCCAAAATAGGGCATCCATCGTTGAGCTGTGGCAGTGGGTTGAATAGAATCGCGGCATGGAACAAGATTAAAAGCAAACAAATATCAAAAAAACCTCAAAGGGTATTAACAACAAAGCAAATTTGTAGCGTACCAGAACTGTCTATGAGAATTCTTCCTGGCATTTTCTGTTACGCACATCCTGACGGAATAGTTGTAATCGAAAGCGTTATTACTAGTTATATATTGACTTATTCAATGTAATAGGAATTTTAATTGAACACTCTGACGTTTTACTTAGCATAATTGTTATCATTTGCCCAGAGGCACAGCATAAAAAGAAAACTGCTAAAAATATAACAATAGACGTCTTGCGTGTATAGATGTATATAATCAGAACACACATAATGCAAACTCTGAGCATTGTTTCATTGCGACAAAATTACCCACTATCGTGTGAAAACATGATAATTGGTTTTACAACTGCAAAGCGCAAATCCATATATGTATCTAGATTATTTCTCACTAACTTATGTAAAAAAGCTTGGTTTTAATCGAGAAACCAATCAACTAAAGATACTTTGCTTTACATTCAATGTTTTTAAGTTTTACAAAATTTTATGTGGGCGTCAATCTTATTTTGTCTGTGTGATTATCTTTTCATTAGGCAATGATAAAAATAAACAGTTAACACGTCAAATACTCAATACTTAAAAAATAAACGACCACACTGTGTAGTATTTAGCCTTCAAGTACTCAAACATTTGTGCATTAAATTTTACTTAAACATTAAGAAAAGAAATGATCATAATTTGTAATTGTAGTTAGATTTCAGTAACGTATGCGTAATACTAATGGGAATTTAATTCTGTTACTCTAAGAAATTAAGATATAGAACCTACTAAAATAATAGACGCCCTGCTCAATTTCCTTGTGAGCCTATAAATTTAAGTATTGACGACAGAGGTTTTATTGTTCCGCCAGTGCTAAATCATCACTTACTCACCGCACATTTAATCTTAAAGGAAAGTTAAACATTATCTTCCGTTTGAGCGCACGCCATTTCATCGGCTTCCGCTGCTGAAACCGATAAACATGCATAACACGCAAACGAATAACTTCCTTGAAAATCTACCGTGACTCGGATGAACATAAATCACTAGAACTAAAGAGTTTGGAACCAAGAGTTTTTTTGAAAAAAAAAGTGATCCAGTCACAAAATTGGTAGCGATTTACTTTGTACATCGAATCCTTAATAATAATAATAACACAAACACTTATTTAAACAGTTCTGTCATGAAACAGCTTAATATTATAATATATGATGATAAAACGATAATTTAAACAGGACTGAATGCTTCATCTACTCAAATTTTTATTCAGTTACAAAGTGTTTCAAAAACAAAAATGTGCGAATCTGAAATTATTCTGTGTGCAACCGCACAGAATGGCCAGTATAACAGACATCAGTCTTGGAGCTAAAGCAGATTCTTTTTCATGGAAACGCTACAAAGGAAGTAAAAAAATACAAGTTTTTTTTCTTGTTCTTTTTGTACTTCCTTAGTCGGTCATTTGATTCAGTTTCAACACTGCACTGCTTATGTTTAAAAAGATCTCAGTGTTTAGTTCACTAAACTAGTTGGAAAGTGATGCAAAGTGATTCACCGTTATAAACATATATCATCAAAAACAAACTATACCATTAATTTCACTCTTTGTAAAAAATCATGCACAACTACATACACAAAAACAAAATTCATAATTTTTCTTGTATAATGTTTAGTTGAAAGTTTATTCTTTCAGGCAATAAAAAGAAGTAGAAGATGCATTCTCAATTGCGATTTACGGTGAAATGCGTTTGGATTCTAATGCAAGTTGTGTACTGCTTCATCAGCGAAAAACTGGCCTCGCTTGTATGTTATTGGCATACATTGTATACGTCACAGTGTAAAGTGTGTCGCTCAAGGAAATTATCCACAAAACAGCGAAACCTAAATGAGTGACAGAGCTCAACTTTCTCTTGCACATTATATATATATATATATATATATTGATAAATTTAACTGAGGGGAAATAAGGAATGAAAAAAACCTCCGAGTTTTGATTGGTTTTATTCAAAATAGCCTTGGGCTTCTTTCACAGTTCAACAAAAAGTTGCATGACAAAAGAACTGTTCTTTTGTCAGTTGGTTCGCCAGCTCTCGAAGCCACATCACTTTCGATAACTGAAGACCACGGCACGAATAATTTTGAGGATGGTTAGATATTCAATTCATATGATTGTATTGCAGCAAACAGTGAAATAAAAATTGTTCCTTCGTGTCACTTCACTAATTGTTTATTAAAACATTTCGCTGCTACCTTCTTGAAGAGTTGTTCTATCCTTAAGAGCTGCTACCTCTCAACTTAAACAGTGAATGTAAATAAAAACAAAATGAAGATGCCTTTTCTCTCAGTGACCAAGAGATGAAGGTATTCTACTTTTCGAGAATTAAAACTATACCTTACTTCCTGTTTACATTTTAAAGTTAAAGTGGTAAATCTTTGAAAAACAGCGCTGTTATCACACAACTTCGAAAAGTTCTGTAAACGAGACGCCCCATATTATTTTATTACAAAACCATTTTCATTTTGAGAAGTCTTAATTACACTTTCAGTTGATTAATAACGAACAAACTTAGATTGCCCTTATCACGTAGTATTTTAGTTAACTCGTGGTTCATAATAGAGACACGCGGCCGAATAAAGTGGTGCACTATGTACCAAAACCCCAAGCAATATACAAAACTACAGTTAAAAGATAATTATATAATTCAGTACACCTGCTCAAGCAATTTTCCATATATTAGCGTTAAATTACCAAATATTTTATTCAAACAATTTATTTGCAGCTGGCTAACTAACGAAAACTAACCGTGAGCCATCTGCGAACTAGTAAAGTGTTAATTAATCCCACGAGGTTTCCCGGAGTTCACAGAACTTGAATAGATCACTTTGAGTGGAAATGATTTGACTGGCTCTAACTGAGAAGGAGTTAAGAGCTAGTTCTACTTAGCTCATTAACAACTGTCGCCTTTATGGATAGATTAGACTATGTAAATGTCAAATACCGTCAGGTAATAGAAAAGGGTAATTTAAGTGTTATTGCAGCTTTCACTTTTTAAATTTTTCAAATAATTTGCAGTGCGGGAATCGTCATCAAGTTTTTACTTTCAGTTTTCTTAGCGGTCGTTTTTTTATTTATATACTATTAATATAGTGATTTCGTCTGCAACTGCCGGGAAAAGTATGAAGACGTTGGCCAATAAACACTTAGTACTTAAGAATTCTACTATTATGCAACTGCTAACTTCATTTTGCTGAAAAAAAACTGTTGTTACTTTTTTCTATTCGCGTTTGAGCAAAAAATACGTCTTGCAGACAGAAAATGCCAGTTTTGTGTCTTTGAGAAAAGATCTCTCTTTTTCCTCGAATCGTGCCGTGTGTTCACGCTTCCCTAAGCTCCTATTAATTAGAATACAAAGCCAAGACTTGCGACTCTACTTAAAGCCAATACTGATTCCTAAAGTTTTGTTTTAAGTTTCACGAAAGTTGTTTAACTTGTTTTGCTTTCTTTTTTCATCCAGTGCACACCTTAAAGATATTTTTCTTTAAATAGATCAGCAAATATTCACTGTATTTTGATGATCGAGTGAACACTTTCTTAAAATGATTAAAAACATATATGACAAAAGAAATAGTTTCGAAAGCGAGTCTTGACATGTTTGGCTCGACTTGAAAGCAAGCTTTGTGTAAATGTCTAGACATGTGATGGCGGATCTGTTGGAGATGTGGTTATCACAGAAAACAAAAGTTTGAATTCTCTATAACACAATCGTTCAACAAGTTCAGCTGAGGTTTGTTTCAGTGTGTCATTGGCCTAAATTGAAATTTGATTTGAGCCAAAAAACGTAAAAGAACACTCTCACTAATACTAAAAAAGAGTGATTAGACTCGGAATTAAATGAGCACATGCATGAAAGGTTTGGTTTTCATTACTTGGGCCTATAGGTGCAGATCAAAATCGTAAAAACAAACTTTTAGGATGACACACGCTTTTTTTTATAAGAACAACTTTATAAGAACAACTCTATAAGAACAACGAGGCTCAAATTTGCCAAAATTTAAGAACAATTTAAGAACAAGCTCAGGCTGAGGCTTAATAACT
>JAODFW020582338.1:0-11756 GCA_027575235.2 Palythoa mutuki | reverse complement strand
AACTTTGGCGGAAAAGAAGGTCACACAAATGTTCAACACTCGGCTGAGCCGGGGATCGAACCTGGGACCTTGTGGTTGGAAGGAAGAGATCTTACCACTGCGCCAACCACGCCGCCGTCGAAAACATGTTTAAACAGCACAAAACAAGGTGGCCAAACGATAAAATGTTTTGTCACCCAACAATGTTTTAGCATATTTTACGGTAAAACATTTGCCGTTTGGACAGGGCTTTACTAGCTGCGTTTCCATGAGAAAAATAATGATGAAACGATGTTTACCTGCGGTTTAAAATGGTGTACAAAACAGGATTATAAATAACACTTGATTTGGCAAACAGACCGGGAATGATTGAAACTGTTCCTGTAAAGAGGTCTGCCAGTCGCGAACTGAACAGAATTATCAAGCTGCACACGCAATAAGGAGTCCACGCGAGGAAAAACACGAAGGTCGCGACCCCCATCATGTTTGCCGCACACTTGTACTGTTCATAATGTCGGCGCTGCTGACTCGAAAGCGTGTTCAGTTCTCGCTGATTTTTTGCTAGAAAACGATTCAATTTAGTTATTGCTACGCAAGTAGCAGTTAAGGGAACAACATAGGCGGCAACAGTCAAAAACACGAGATAAATCACATCCGATAGGTGTTTTGGCCGCCATTGTGGTGCACAGTGCGTGTTACCAGCCTCAAATTCGATCGAACCAAAGCCGAACAAGTTTGGTAACAAAATCAGCAGAGAGTACACCCAGATGGCCGCTACGATTTTCCTCCAATCCGAATTCCTTGACAGAGCATTGCTTAAATGGTTGTTGATATTATGTGAAGAAATTTTTCTGTAGATGTTTACGGTCACGGATGCCAGCGTTATAATCATGACCGTACTTGTGAGCCCCGCGTTGAAACCAAGTACCACGCATCCGACTCGATTAAGTACCCAGTGGTGCGAGAGGCTAGATGCAAACACTACGGGAAAGTTTATCCCGATCAACATCGTGTTCGCTATGGATATGTTTGCTAAGTATGGAGTCATTTCACGTTGTCGATGGTCCTTTTTTGAGAGAACTAAGAGACTTAGTATTTGTCCCGTGAGTCCAACAAAAAACAAAACTGCAGTAACACTTGCGTAAACATTATATCCTTCATCAGTGAGAGAATCGTGTTCTGTCATATTGAGGAGAACCAAGTAGAACCAACTTAAACCAAATAGAAAACAGGTCGTTTTGAACGACTGATTTAGCTTTAGAGCAACGGTTTTAAATGCGCGTTTTCTGTCTAGCGAAACGTTCTGGAGTTCACAACACTGACACGAACTACAATTTTTTCTTCCTAACTGTAATGGACTAATTCTGCGTGCAGGTTCTTCAACTTGATTTGGGTTGTACAGTAATCAGATTATCTAATACTGCCACCGGAAAAATACTTTCCTTTGCATCAAAGCCCACGTCATAATATTTATCGCTACTGCCGGACAAAATAACAATCGGAATTGAAAAATTCAAATTAACAAAAGTTTTAACACATTTATGTGTTGATTAAAGAAAAGCAATTTTGGCAGCACAGCATTTAGCATTTCTAAAAAATGACATATCTTTTAAGATTTAGTACCTATAAGTATAAGAAAAAGTTTTAAAAATTTCAAACTGTTTTCCCGCTACTACATAATTGGAATCAAAGACCTTGTGTATATGATGGTTTTTCTTTCAAGAAGGCTATTTATTCTCCCTTTTTTGATAAGTTCGATATTAAAATATCATGAAAACCTTTTAAAATGTGAATTTTCATTACTGGTTTGAAAAATTGAAGCAAAGCTTGATAGTCTTTGAGTACCTCCGGTCTTGCAAAATTTGATGCCGTGCGTGGGCTGTCGATTTGGTTATGTGTTTGTTCGGACAAACCCTTTGATCGAATAAACTTTTAAAAACGAGTAATTCCACCATTTACGTAATATATTTGGCACCGCTCTATGCCCTAAAACCCACAGAATTTTAAAAATTGCTTTTATCACGAGTCAGCTGTTTATTTAAATCTAAATTTTGAGATCTCGCGAACGGTTTAATTATCGAAAATGAATATAGTGCTTCATAAAGAGCTAATTTGTTTTGTACTTTTAAAGAATCTTTCCCAGTGTGTTAAGAACAATATTCATTTTGAAATAAAGTGCCGTGCACACTCTGAAACAAGCAAATCAAACCATTTCTTCAAAAATGTTCTAGTTAGTTCTAGTGGAAATTTTAATTTCGTAACGTTTTAGAAAGATAAAATCTCAAAACAAAAAAAAGTATACGATTTGTTGAACCATTTTGGGATTTTTTTAATGTTTATATCATTTTAAATGGATAGCAGGCGCCACCTGAGGTGTGATTCAATAAGTGCACTTGAATTTCAATTAAGTTAATAGCATCAAAAACCGTAAAGGGCAGACAAACTCCAGTTTGAGGGGGATTATAGTGTCATTTTAGGTAGTTAGTAAAGACAAATGAAGTAGAATTTAGAAAGGAAAATGTTTGACGGAAGCCAAATCGTCGCTCCATACACACACACTGAGCCAACAAGGTTTTAGTTTAGGCTACCAGACGGTTTGGTAATTCGTCCATTACATATCAACTGCAAAACAATTTTTCAGACATTTTTGCGGCTTAAACAAAAACTGAAAAACAGCTTCTCCGCCGCTGAAACATCCTCGAAAAACCTGGAAATCTTTAGGAGGTCTTCTTATTTACCGATCTACGCAACGAATGATAGAATTTGAAAATGTTTAAATATTCACTGATATATGAGCCAATGTGTTTCGAAATTTGGCAAATATGACATGTTTGAATACAATCCCTCTTAACTGCAATTAACGAGCCAAAGTACAGATGAGGGATTTAGCATGAAAGTTAGTACACAGTTTTTTTTATTAAGAACCAGTAAAACTTTTCCCAGGCTTAATCTTCTCATTTTTTGGCAATTTTATCCTCTTAGTCTTATTTTGTTTTTATTGACCGTGTTTTCCGTAGCGGCTTTAAAATAAATTGCCCCAAATTTCTTTATGATTGTCATTTTTTGGCTGTGCGCATAAATTATTGTGCATCAATAAAGATGTTTTTAATGTATTTCAAACGATCATTTGCAGAACACGTACATAACCCTTACTGAATAATTATTTTGTATTTCACGATTTCTTGAGTTTAATATAAGTATTCAGAAACACAGATTTAAAACTTATTAAAACTTATACTGTGAAACTATCTTTTCAGTCTCTTACTGAATTTGTTTTTATTTAAAAAAAGTTTAGCCCCAAATCAACAATGCTAGCAAATCGAAGATGCGTTGAAAGCCACATATAACGTCATGCAAGAGAGTACAAAGTGTCCTGTTGGCGGCATCGTCACAAACGCAGACTTCATAGTTGCCAAGTTTTCCAGAATGTCAGATGTGAAATTTTCTCGAAACTTCACATGTCATACTCTGGTGTAAAGTACGACGAGAATTAACAATTTGGTCGTAGGTCGAAGGCAGCATTTCAATTTGAATAATTACAAATTTAAACCTATTGAAGGCAACTCAGAGTAGCACTAAAAGGATCAATAAACAGAAGTTGAGTATACTCGTTAGAAGATGAAGAAATACTCCAAATTTATTGACAAAACAGTCACATTTAAGTAAAGCTTCGATAAACTTTGAGAATACGTGACATTGCGTGAAATGTAAAGCAAAAATAACAAAATGCCGGCGTGGGGTTTTTATCTAGGCGTGAGGCAGGCGTGAAGCAGGCGTGAAACAACAGTTTAATGCGTGAGTGCGACGCTCACTGCGTGGGGTTTTGGCAACTATGAGACTTTCTTCTAGAAATTCTAACTTCAAGTTTCACAACAAATACAGAGTTGCCAAGTGCAGAAGATTAAAAATCTTGAGGTTATCAGGGTTTTTAGTTAATAATTCTCTTACCGTGCAGACAATCATAATATTTTTTCAGGGAATTAATCAATGATGTAATTCACTAATTGTTGACTAATTTTCTATCTAACATCAAATCAAAAATTAACACGGTGATATTGTATACTGGTATATTTTTCTTTTCTTTCGGAGAATAGATATATAACCAAAACACAAATTTATCGTTCGATGAAACTTCGTTTCTTTCATGCTGGTCTAGGACTCACCATGTGACCTACAATTTACTACCTGCAAATATGATAATTGCCCTCAGGCGATGTTTTTGCTGTAACTATGACAATTCATGCCCTGATAATGAATCTGCTCGTCTCTGACAATCATGATATTTTTCTCAATCGTCCGATAATTGCTTAATATTTCACAACCAAGCGGTCCCTCTTTAGTTGGAGAGATGGTTTTTCAGTTTCATGGTTACGTTGGTCAAAGAGGCAACGCTTGGTTGCGAAATATATAGACGATATTACACGGTGGCACGAAAATGTAAAGTTTATTTTCGAGTGGAAAAATATGCGCTCACTCGTGTGAAATGTTTTTCCTACGAGAAGATAACTTCATATGTTTAAGCCAACGTGTAATTTGTTTATTACATAGATGTGAGTGTTTCAAAAAAAAAAATTATCTCCAAAAGTGCCTTTATTTTGTTGTCAGGATATCCTCACTAGTGAGGATATGAAAAATATGTCACTCGTATCCCGCATGTAGTTTCATATGAAATCTACGAGTGGCATATCTAAAGCGCTTATATTCTTTATGAACAGATTGCAGTTGTTATTACAGACGGACGTCAAACTATTGACAGAGGCTCATACACACCCCTGGATAGAGCGGCCTCGCACATTAAAGAGAAGGGAGTTAATGTGTTTGCGATCGGCAGCGGAGAATATATAGTTTTAAACAACCTCTTTAAGATTGCTTCAGTAAAAGAAAATGTGTTTTTGGTTCGCAACTTTGATGATCTTGACTTGTATACGACTTGGGTTTTCTGGCTAATCGAAAGACAAGCATGCTCTCTCAGGAATGGTAAGTCACAGACGGAATTAAAATTGTGATATATTTTAATTTATTATAATAATTACGATTTCCTCAAATCATATTAATTAACTGTATTTTCCCCTAATATTCTGGGAAACTATCCGATGACAAAAGTCTGTTATCGGCTACTTGTTATCGGCACAGTTGAATGAACCAATCACAATCTAGGACTCGTAATTTCTGAGCAAATGACAACAAAAAAACAATATTATGAATAGCAACAACTTACCTCTAAAAAATGAGGCAAACAAGTGCATTTTACCTTCAACAGTTTAATATCTTTGTACAACTTGGATTTTCATCAGTAGTTCCCAGTACTAAGAAGACAGCCAACAGTTATCGGAAATTGTAATTATAATAATAAATTGATAATGGACTTCGTGTTCGTCGAATTCTCTTTTTATCGGTACCTGTGACTAAACAAATGTTAAAAAAAAACCTGTTAATAACGCTCAGTCCTATTATTATTACTTATAACTTATTTTATATTTTTTTTTACAATCAGTTTAGCCATTATTTCAGAAATTCACAAAATCTCTTTTAATCAAAGTTGAAGACTGAAGACAAATATTTTTTTCTGATTTTAAAAAAAGATGTCTAAACTTTAGTACCTACTTGCTTTTTAATTTTGCTCGTTTTTCTACTTAAAGTATTACAACTGACTGACTGTATAAAAGTTTCGGTTATTGCATTTACCAAGTATACAGTTTAATTGTGTATTGTTAACTATGTATCTCCATTCAAACAGTGAAATTCGATTTCGAAACAAGATCTTCTGGCCTTGTTTTTATGACTTTCAACGACACTCGTCATCCTCTTTGTGCTGATAACTGGGTAGAGACGACTGCGAAAGTTGCTTGTAAGTCAAAAGGGTTTTCTGATGGAGAACTTGGAATACCTACTGAGACTACACTCTACCAGTCTTTGTACAAACAGTTTGTGAAAATCGAGATCAACTGCACTGGCAGGGAAGATTTTATCAGTGTTTGCGGTCTAAATGCCATTAATATTAGCAGCAAGTGCAAACAAGATCGCCTTGCTACAGTTTCATGTAAAGGTATGGGATTAGCATTCACAAGATAGAGATAATCCCAACAAACTGATCATCCTGCACCTAGTAGATGTATATCATTTAATAGAACAGATGATAAAATGAAGGTACCATTTCCGAAGAGTATGGTGAAGCTTCTTTTTTCATTTGCTAAGATGCTGCATACAAACACAATAACAATAATTAACAACAATAAACATTATCCCATTTTGGAAATACGCTTCTTTACTCACAAAGCATTCAAGTCGAGGCCAATTTCTTACTTCTTATACGAATTTCTGATACAATTTCTGTATTTTCATTTGGTTTTGTTAGTGAGTATTGGGGCGTTATTCGAAAATGGCCTATTAGAACACGACCAGTTTTTAAAGAAAATATTTCAATTTATTCAAACAATAAATGCTAATGATAGACAAGCAGTTTTCACGTCGTCGACTGTCTTTTCTGTGACACTTGTTTAATTAGAGTTTCAAATGTTTTGTTAGCCTTGAGTATTTTTGAATCATTTAAAGAATGCACGTTAAAATATGTCTCTTGCGGCCATGGTTGAATGAAGTACAGCACAGCAGTGCAATTTATTCATTTTAACCATTCGTTAGGGAGTTTAAGAAATGAGGACGGCGACGCCGACGACAAAGGCCAAGAACAATAGTAAACACAATGACTGCACTTTGGAATGCGTCGACTGGAACACCTGCACGGCGTTGTTGCTAGAAACAGACCTATTTTTGACTCCTTGGCACAACAAGAGCGTGATAAGAAAAATGTTCTCAAAATTAGTTTATCATCAAAGAGGAACATTTACTCGTTTTGTATTCACAAAACTGAAGGCGGAGAAAGCAAAATCCTAATGACTTGTACAAATAAGTATAGAGCAAATTAGAAATATATTTGTTTCTGAGCCATCGTTGTTGCCGTTACCGTCATAGTTTCTTAAATTCCCTGTTGGAAAATTAGGACGCCTTATAAACTAGGGTTGTATTATTGTTCCTTTTTAATTAATATCAACAACGGCTCAAGTAAACATCAAAATATTGAAAATTTATATATTATAATTTTCAGAAAAAGAATGTTTTATGTCCAGGCAAAACGGCCAAACTTCATATATGCTGAATCAAATGTAAATGAGGTTGACCAATAGAATTCGGTTATATTTGCATTCGACTCGGCTCATGTGAAGTTTAACGTTTAGGTCTGGCCTTATGCTCCTACTTACGTTGTTACTAAAGAAAAATAAAATACTAATCCCTCATTCATTAAGCTTTTTGTAAACAGACACTTCTAGATTGTAACTCATTGAATCAACATTTCAATTTCAATTTAGTTAATACTCGAACAGAGGGCGGAACGAGCGGCAATTCTTCTGGTCGTGTTGAAGTGCTTTTTATGGGTAAATGGGGAACAGTTTGTAGAGACAATTGGGACATCAGCGCCGCGACAGTTTTCTGCAGACAGATGAATTACGAGGGCGCTGTTGCAGAGTTTGAGCTTATCGACCTTCAGTCCATGGACGAAAAGCCCGCTCTGTTAGGAAATATACAATGTTATGGAAATGAGACATCGATAACGGAATGTTCCTTTGCAACGGTTCCTCTTCTTCAATGCAAATCGAAAATTCCTGCCAGTCTCGTTTGTCGCCCAAGTAAGTGAAAGGCCACAATACTTTAATACTAAAGTAATCGAGGTTCTTTAATCAAGGGGCGTTTCTGTATATTTTCTTATATGTAACTTGCTCAAGAGTCCAAATATCATAGACCAACTAAAAATCATGACCTAGGTCGAATTTTTTTGTCTGTTTTGAAGCACTTTTTGCGTGTCATTGCACATGTTTCTAAGTTTCGAATCACTCGTGTGAGCATATCTTTGAGAGCGCTTTTCTGTATAAAACTATTGTGATTTTGGGAAAAATAAAGATGTATTGCAGTTTTAAATTTATTAATAGTTTTCCATAACTGTTTTGATATTTTTCAAACTTACTGATTTATTTGCTATTTTAAACTTTGACAGCATTTGGCAAACTGCTGGTTTAAGCGACACTGGTTTTAGTTGTTTGTTGAACTTTGGCATTGCATTAATTGATATTATTGTTTGGAGTTTAACATGCGTCCTGTCTTATGCCAAATTAGCCATTTGCTCTCTGATCACAGTTGACAATATAAACATGCAACGCCTAAGTGGAAACGGTTCTCTTAAGAACAAGCTAAAGTTTTTATTTCTTTTAAGTAAAATCTAAAAACTAGCCTCCCATAACTAACCTTTTTTTTATCCACGGTAAATATAGTTACGTATGTATATTTATACGTTTGTTTATTTTGTTGTCAAGATACCCTGAAAATAATAATAAGTTATGTTTACGCGGAGTATTCTAAGAACTCTCGCATGTAATGAAATGAATATTGAGTGCGCATGTGCAAGTGAGTGTGTGCGTAGTCTGTGGTCTGTGTGAGATTCAATGATTGCATAATTTGCTGCGCAGATGACATCGTACTATATATACTATATCCTCAGTTTAGTAAATCAGAAGATGAGCATGGCAGCATGAATTTACACAAAAAGATCAGTCAATGCATAAAGACCTGCCTAAAGCTGAACCCCGAAAAGTGCTTCAAACAAAGACAAGTCAAGTTTAATGGAATAATTTGCAGTAAAAATGGCATAAACAAGATCCTAGCAAGGCCACAGCCTTTAAGTATATAGGAACGCCAACTTACAAGAAAAAAAGTCCAAACCCTTTAGGGCATTGCCAGCTACACAGGTCCATTAATAACCGACTTAAATTCCTTAACAGCAACACTTTAAAAGTAGTTAACAGAGAAAGCGTTATTTTGCAGGAAAGCAACATACCAAAAAGCTTGAGCTCTAAAAAAAGTTAGACTTAAAGTTACGCTGACATACTTTGAACTTAAGAAACCGACCGTCTTACCAGTCAACATATCACTAAAGGCGTTGGGTGCCGCCTTACTACAGGACAACAAACCTTTCACGTTTGCAAGCAAAGCCTTGACAGACTTAGCGAAATGCTACAATAACGTCGAAAGATAGTTAGTTGTTAGCTGACTTGTGTATGATTGCCAAAAATCCATACCTATCTGTTTGGCTGCACCTTCACAGTTTACTCGGACAACCAACATTGGGAAAGCACCTAAAATCTGCACCACCAAAACTCCAGCAAATGCAGCCAGTCGAAAAAGAAAATAGAAATTGCCGACGCTTTATCACGACTTTCACCTAAAGAGATTGACGAATGCACGGTCTGTTATCCGTCCACGGGCAGCTCATTTCCACCGCCAGAACTTTCTTCATCTCATGATCTACAAATCTTGTGTCCACTCTCTTCTGCTTCACTTGCTCACTTACTGTAAAGAATGGAACATCCTAATATGCTTGGGCCTTGGGTAACTCATAGATGGGTTTGGGAACGACCGAAGAATACCACGGTGGCATTGTATCAGACAGCCAGTGAAGCTTTCTAAGCATTTCCCAAAATAGTAGTTTGAGGGCCGCGTTATGACGCGCAAGGTACTTTTTCTGCGCAAGCGCAGGACAACCCGCCAACACATGAAGATACTCTCGGGAGTCTTACCACAGAGTCTACATAAGATGTCATTTGGTTTTATTATGATTATGATGATGATGATGATGATGATGATGATGATGATGATGATGATGATGATGATGATGATGATGATTATTATTATATTATACCAATAGAATAAAACAGTATCACGCATCCGCTTTTTTGTTCCCTTAAGAAAATAATCGTTATGTTTCGTTTTGTGCGCACGTTATTTCTCGCTAATTTTTTAAAAACGATTAGTTCACCGCGAGGGATTGTACTTTTATACTTAAAGCTTGTGTGGATACCTGCAGTTTTCCCGGGTACATGGTTTTCAAGCCTTCTGTTTGAAAACAAATACATAAATTGCGTTCAGCACATTCTCTGAAAATTAGCGAAAAGTAAGTCCGAAACGAAGGATGTTTCTTGCTTCGAGTCTGGCCGGAACAAAAGCATCAGGCCGTAATTTCCCCCAATTTTTTTTTAAAAAAAACCCGCGTTGTGGACGCCACGCATCTTTACACCATGCAGTCCTTGGTTTGTGATCACATACTATACACGACTTGTTATTCGTGCATTGTTTCCAAACACGAAGTAATTTCTAAATGAAATTTTGCATCGTTTAGAAGAAATCTCGGTACACGTGTGAATTTGTGAAACTGCCAAAAAATGGTTTGAAAACTAAACGTGTGGACATTAATATATTTTCTTCTTTGTTGTTGATAAATAGAACTGAGAGTGAGAACAAATAACATATTGTATTGGTGAATAGCTTCGAATAACTATGTCAGAAGAATAGATTTAGCTTACTGAACTGTGTACAAAACACTGTTAAAATATTTGTTTCATTATCTATATTTAAGGACGTTCGCGCCCATTGCTACTGCGCATTTTTTTCGCGCATGTCACGCATAACGGGCTCCCTCTAAAATCTCAACTTTTTTTGTTTCGAAAAAGCCCGTAAAACATCAACAAACCATGCCCGCTAAACGTGCAAAACTTTTCCACAAGAATGGAACGTGAAAGCGTGTGGCATCACGTGATAGCTGTGGACCCAGGTCTTCTCGGAAATGTCACGCAATGATGTGACAGTGCGAAAAGACAATCGCTTTGAGAACTTCGCAGCGATTCTACTCTCTTGAATGCTCGGTGACCCCCATTTTTCTTTCCGTAGATCACTTCCTTTCCTAATTTTGTCCATTTTAACAAAAAAAAAATCTGTGCGTGAGAAGTTACAAATATTTCACCTTTGATGCTCTCGTTTGATCGAAGTTTTCTTTCTTTATAGACTAATATGTACCGTTTTTCATGGTCTATTTCACCTCAGAAAAAGGCATCAGCTGCAAAAGTCTATTTATTTATATTGGTTAAGTCAAGTTGAGTACGTTTACTTGATTTAAATTTCACTGATGTAGCTTTTTTTATTGCTAACAGTTTGTCTCAAAATAACGCAAGCTTCTAACAATGCAGCTTATCTCGAAAACGAGCAGCGAACGTCCTTAATTGTTTTGAGATGGAGAGCGCTTCTGTTCGATAAAAAAGAGATTAAAACATTGCAAGCAATGTTGTTTGTGTTTGCGGGAAACCATCTCGAAATAACGATGTGCTCTAGAACGTGCTGGCTATATTGTTCTTGTACAATATATAGTATTGAAGGTTCAGTTAGCATCAAGGATCAGGGTTTGTGAAATTGAATAGATATATAATATTGCACCCATTAACTGAAATGACTTTACCAACGAAGCAAATCTGTATTATTTATGCATAATATACAAACAAGTAGTATAGGTAATCGAATGGGGCCGAGTCCGATTTGGGAAAAAACTACTTGTCGTTTGGCCAAATTGAAAGAATTGCACTCGCCTAAAGGCTAGGGCAATTATACTTCACTTTGCCCAAACGACAAGTGATTTTTTTCTCAAATTGGACTCGGCCCCATTCGATTACCAAGAGTAATTACGCGGGAGACTTTGCTTGAGTGATCTTCCCAGGCATGCATTCAGTAATTAACGTTTCGAAGCTTAATATTTCTCTTTATTCATAATTATTGTTTATTTTTGGAACGAGTTTGTCGTCCAAAGTCTTACATGAAGGAAACTAATTTGATTTCATTCAACCCTCGATCCTTACATTATAATTGCACTCTCTAAATAAAAAGTTCTGACAATCTTGTAGTAAGTT